>WOGO01000340.1:0-25163 GCA_015342085.1 Leptinotarsa defecta | reverse complement strand
CTTCAAAAGGCGACTCAAGATTTTTTTATTGCAAAAAGCATACTACTCTGTGGATGACATTCTCCTTGATTCTTAATATGGATTGTAGCTTATTAACTTTTTCTTTTTTTATGTTTTATATTGACTCTCTTATCTTTTTATGTATGTTTTATGTTTCATATTGACTCTTTTATCTTTTTTATGCTTGTTTGACCTGTTGAATCAGCCAGTATTTTATGATTATGTTATGTTTTTTTCCTGTCTAATGTGATTGTAAAGGAAAACTGATTCAATAAATGTATGATTGATACATTAGATTCAGCCATGGAGGGCTTCTGTGCTTCTGATTCGGGTAAATCATCGTTTGGGCTTGAGCATTAGCTGACATCCTCGAGAAAAATTCCTCTCCTGATGCATTTTATTCGTCTGCTGCACAAAGCAGATTCATTACCTATCCTGCTTTCTGGCTGCATTGCCTGGTTGTTAGTGATTGATACTGAGTGAGTCATACATTATTTTGATACGGACACACACACACACACACTTTAGAGCATAATATACTCGTAGTAGTCATACAATGAACGATTTTATAATTTGTAAAAGTTGTGAACTGAAATCGTCACCTACATGTTGAATGATCTAAATGACAAATATTTACCATTCTGGTTTTTGACAATGAGTTGACTGAGAGCATTAGGAACCCCCGTTGCAAAATTTCTGCTGGAAATCGTTATAGCCTTCGGCACTATTTCAGACTTATGGTAGGAACCATGACGTCTTATTCTTTGGATGTTTTCGATGTTTTGATTAGCAAAAATATCTACAACGCAAGCTTCGACCGCAATAGGGGACATGTTGATGTGGCCCAAGAGACATCTAGAGCCGTATAGGAGGAAACTCGCCATTTTTTCTGACTCAAATTCTTCAACCTGAAAAAGATGGAAGATAGTTAACTTTCAAAGACCTCTGGCAGTGTTGAAGGTGAAATTTAGATTTTCGGACACTAAAAAAATTGGACTCATGTTGCAACAGCTATGATCACGTCAAACATTTGTTGCTTGAAACTTCAGTTGAATATATTTTGTTGTTAGAAAATTTGCAAAAAAAAGCACAAAAATTGGAACAAGGTAACACCTGGTTCTCAATGAATTTGCAATAAACGTAATGTGCTCACTTACATCTGATTTCCTAAGTGCAAAGTATACATGTGAAGAGTTTGCTGTCTACAGACTCTGATCATGATTTACCAAACAAACTACAAACATGGAATCAATTGTGGACAGCATAACCTAAATGACAGAAATCTATCTTGTCGGTTAGCATATGAATTTCTAATTATATTTTGTAACGCAACGAGAAAACTACCAGTGAAAGTGTCATTTAGTGGTACGTATCTTGCAGAATATTGACGGAAGAAAAGTGTTCTATACACCAGAAAACAATCTCAGAGAAACACTTCAGCGAAACGAGGTATGACGTCAACAGATATATGAATTGCGGGGCCGGCTAGAAATCACCATTGGTTCAGGAGTTTTTGTATGAGAAGTATGAAAGTTCGATTATTTTTTGGTTGTTTGTATTCATCTGCTTACGTGGTAGAAGGCACCAAATCAATTAGGGGTAACCAAAAATGAGAAATGAGAAAATGAGAATCATTTTAATATAAGAACATCACTTTTATTTCTGAGTGATGATAAAATAAATGCATTTATATGTACACATTAGTGAATAGTGAAATGTGAAAGAAAGGTTTTGGTTTTCTACGTCTTCATCTTTATACAAAAATATGGGAATCTTGCGAAGGAAGGAGAAAACCAAATAATTCCAAAATAAATTATTTACAAAAATATGTAGTTGTTTCGAGAGGTCCCTTTTTGCCAGTTTGTATCTGAAAGTAACTTCTTCGAATGATCTACAAATCATTGCTTTTCTTCTTCTTCTGGAAGGTTTCCACATTTTTTATATGAATCGAATTTTATATGAATATATGTATCGATAAATTTTATCGATTTTAAATTTTTGGTAATATATTCTAGATGACAGGCGCTATCACAATATTTTAAAAAGCACAAAACTAGATTTTACTGAACGACTCTATTGTGAATGTAGTTTTTATAACCAGAGATAAGTTCCTGATTCAAACGATTTTTCGACTTTTGAGTGGGTGTATCTCTAAAATTAGAATAGAGCGTCAAGTTTTGACGCCAGATTCATTGTTAGTGGTAAATATACGTTAGTTTACTAATTTTTCTCAAGTATGAACACACAGAAAGACGAAATTTCACCATGTTGAACATCTCAACAAAAACCAATATAGTATGCAATGATTAACAGAAAAACATATTTCAAACAGATTTTTTAAACAGATGATTCAGGTCAAAAAATGTAGCGGATCAAAAAGTGATCCTTTCATCACTCACAAATTTCAGTCTTCATCGCAATACATTTCAAATATTCCATAAATTACCTCAATTGCTGGCTGGATCGCAAAAGTATTGACCAAAACTTGCAGGCCTAAGACATGTGAATAATACTGTTGTAAAAATTGTGCGGAAGCTTGATCAACCAAGTTCAAAATTGATTTCCACAAAGTTTCACTGATTTCCACTTGTTCTATCGAAGGAATCCTGGAAAAGAATAAATCTGTTAGACCTAACGAATCACATTCCATAACTGTCTAAATAGACAGGATAGAATTTATATGAAAATACTGTTTCTGGAATTGATGTCACAAGAATTCGAACACGGAGACAGAGTTTCAAAAATGTGTATCAAATTTGAAAGTAATTGAATCATTGAGGTTTGGATCCATGATGTTTCTGTACTTCCAAATGTTTAAGTATGTATATAATTTATTCTGAAGTGTAATCTATGATGAATAAAACATTATTATTACCATTTCTTTCATTCCAAAGACTGGTCGGTCCTTGTAACCGAAACCCCGATACATTCGAGAGGGCTCACCAGCATTATCAACCAATTATCACTCACCATATTGTGAGGTAACTGATCATTGGGTCCGAAAATCCGAGAATCATGTGCTCTGAGCAGATGCAATGAGTCAGAAATGATATCCTTTTGAATTTGTCCGACCAAGATTTCTGCCTTAGTATGGCAAACTGGCATGATCTTGATATTCGAGGTTAGAAGACCAACAAGGACTGCATCTCAAAAGGGTGGTCTGGATAGAGTCGAAACGGAGTTTAAAGAGATACTCTTGACATTGAATCCATTTCATTTCTTCTTTTTTCGGACGATATTTGTCTCACCCAGAGCTGAAAAATATGACGGGAGATGGGAGAGCGCGCCAGCATTATCAACCAATGATCAATGAAAGGACATCGTTCCACCATGGACTCAACTAATCAGAACAACTACCAGAACAGAGTGGTCTGATTAGAGCCTGTGGAGTTCGAGTATCTCCTCCTCTTTTGGAGCACTAGGAGCTGAAAACTTCACGAAGAATGTCGTGTTACGAGCCTGAGGGTGGGAAATGAATAGTTTCAATAAATTTGTCTCTCATAATTTTCTCCATCTTACTCTACTCCAAACGAGTAGAGTAAGATTAGAATGGCAAGCATATTTGTGGAAGCAACTTTGTTTTTCCCCAACAGTTCCGATGACCAGATCTGTCAAAGTTTGTGCTGATACTTGCCGCGGAGAGAGTTCCCCACTGCTGTTACCTCTTGTGAGTGACGTTTCACCTCGAAGTGAGTATGGATCTCTCCGTCAAGATGGCGCAGGATGCGTCCATTTACGAGCTGCACATCCTCTCCGTATTCCCCGCTTCGTTCTCTTTTGAGATGGACCGTTGCACATTTGATTAGTAATGCAAATTGACACCTTAGATTTCTTGACTGTTTTCTAATCGAATTGGTGATTCATTATAATGTGCGAGATATGGGTTAAAAAAAAATGATAATAAGTAAATGAATTTTTTGCGCGACTCACTTATGATGAACACCTTCTAGTGGCATGTAGGGAGACATATTGTAGGGAAAAAGATAGTCCAGCACTTTGAAAGCCTGAGCTTTTTTCCCGGCCAGACCCATTTGTATTTTATTTGAAATATTCAGCTGCACATTGAAACCGGTCAGTGTTAAATACTCTATGACGCTTCTGCTACCCTGTGATGTATCCTAAAACAAACAACCCACAACTAATTATAGAAAACTGCGATATTAGCGACTTACGTTATATCTGGCAGTGATTGGTTTATGAACGGACTTGACTTCATTGACGTATGACCCACTTCCTTCATCAGAAAATTTTCTGATGTTTACCAGCATACCGAAAATCTTTAAAAACAAGTCGTTCTCGATGTTGAGGAAAAAGCTCCCGAGTCTAAACTTGATGTGCCTATAAATATTTGAATCTTTGGAGGATATTTTCGAAATCGAAACTTCGGCGAAAGGGGCAACTTCCTTCAGTGTTTGGGATGTGATAGGATGAAGAACTATGTTGCTACTTTGTTTGTTGTCGATCTGGAAAGACTGCAGTCTCAAATTGTAATACTGATAGTTTTGCGACTTTCTGAAATGGAAATACACGGCGGGGTGGTAGGTTCTTCGTAGTTCTGCGAAAAAAGGTTTGAGCATGAACATTTTTTCGAAATCTATATGCACATATTCCTTGAGCTGGCATTTCTTGTAATGCAAGCGGTATTTGTCTTCAATCCAAGACGCTAACTCCAAAGTTAACGTTTTCCACTTCTGCCCAACATTAACTTCCCAAATAGCGGGTGTATCTGCCAGACTGACGTATACGTGTTCTCTCGTGTCATTTTCCGACGTGAAAATTGACATTCCTACTCCTGATAGGGCAACCAAGGTTTCCAGGTGGCAGCGTTCTTGGAAAAATTTCAGAGCTCCGTTGTAGATTCTAAGATCTTGAGTGAGGAGCAGAGTTTTCTGCAGACCGTCACGGTAACACAACCAGTAGATGGTGATTTTGTCTTTGTGGACTTTTTTGTTGAGGTTTGGCTGGGTGCTGTCGGAACTGTCAGAATCTTCACTGCTGGAAGATTCCACAACACTAGTTGTGGGAGTTACGCTGTGCATCCTTATTTTTTCTTCACCATAACTGAAAAATGTCATAACGATAATGAAATGAAAGTAGTTGTAGGTGATCCTACATAAAAAAATATTTATCAAGAAAAAGAAGCCGAAAACTAACTTATAACTAAAGACGTTTGTTTGAAAGTGGTTTACAATGGTGAATTTCACTAGTTCGGACTTCCATTGTCTAATGCAGGGGTCGCCAAGTAGTTTTGGGTGGCGTCCGGATACCTACTGTGAAAAAATTTTAACGAGGTCCAGAAAAACCAACGGATAATAATAGGTGCTACCTATGTATTATTTCGATTTCAAATCAATTTCTGAATTATAAAACACAAGACTATAAAATTAATGTGATAAACTACACGGACGGTCTTGAGCCAGTTTTTCATAGTTTGGTTCTCGATAGGGACAGCAAATTCAAGTGTGTTTTCTAGGTGGGCGTCCGTTAATCGAGAACGATATATGTTTTCCAAAAAATTCCATTTTGAGTACGTATGTTGAGCCAAACATAGTGGCTAAATCTATAGCTAGATTCTTGTAATTTTCATATTTGGCCCAAAATTCCACAGTGAATACCGTTTTATACATTTGCAAAGACATTTCTTCTTGCATCCATCTTGATTTCGAATCAATTATCTCTATTTGAAGTGATGGTTTTGACAGACTCAACAACTTGTCAGCCAAATATGACCATTCTGCCACAACATCAACTAATTCGCATAAATATACACAGGCTAGGTAAGAAATTAATCAAACCATATTAGTTATAGGTACTGGTGAGGTATAGGTTCTACCTTTTTGCAGACCACGGTCCGCCTGTTGCTGACCGTTGGTGTAATGATTCTAATATCATTTGAAATCTCTGAAAGAACAAATAACATTGAAATGAGAAGCTAACAAATCAATTATATTGTTGGTTCATCAATAATTGACTACACTGAACAATAATCAAACTCAAATTTATTTAACTTTAATTACAAAAACACTTCAAAATTAAACTTCAACTATTATTCAAAGGTCTGTCGCCTTATTAGATCGCTCCGCGTACCGCACATAACTTCCACTTGACTGTCTCGATAGGCGAGTGGATCGTGTTAATATTTGCCAATCTAAGACCGTAGAAAATTTGTTGGAATTCCATGGAAGTCGGTAGCGTTATTCTTGCCACATCTAAAACGGGGCAGCAAACATCGAACATTCGCGAAAAGTCAGTCTGACTGGGACCGCTCTTAGCCACGTCACAATTGGTTTATGGCTACCAGTGGCGGTCGGTGTTATTTTCTTTAGGGCATGATTTACAACAATATTAAGGAATGAAACGTGAAATGAAATTAAAATAAAACGAATAAAATAATCAAGAAAGAAGATGAAAATACCCACGGAGTAAAAAAATAAATTGTACCTATGATTAAAAAATAGAAATGAAAAGAATCGAACAGATTTCAAACCAAGATCCACAATCGTCTTCGGATGATGACTGGATAATTCCTTCGAGAGATTATTTATAGGTCGCTCGAACGCTTTCACCTATCCCTTCTTCCCTCTCTCCGCTTTACTGGTTTAGTTGATCGTTGTTCCACTTGATTACAGGTTTCCATAGGTTGGACAACATATATGCAGCTTTTTTGAACTTCTTCTTGAACCAGTGTTCCTCCCTTTGGATTATCTCAGCTTGGGACCCCTTGATGTTATGTTGATGAGTCCAAACATGTTCTGCTTTTCCCGATTTGATGGTTTCTCGTCGCTGTGTGTTTCTCTTGTGCTCGGCAATACGGATCTTCAATGGTCGATATAGGATTTGTCACAGAGTATCCGGTTGATGCAATTCTTGAAATCGCAGTTCGTATTTGGTGGCTTGGTTTTCGTGAGGGTGCTACGGATGGTGTCACTGGATCTGAACTAGGTTCTGATGTTGTACTTGGACCCAATTCTTTTCATCCTTTCCAACAATTCTCTGATGTCAGGAAGGGCAAGCACTGGTTGTGACGGCTTTTTCCTTGTGGGGCTCTTGCTGTCTTCTTACCAAAGTATGTTTCACCATCACTTTGGAATAACCATTTCATTGAAGATATCAGAGCCCAAAAGCAATATCCACTGGAGTCTTTAGATTCCTCTTTTAGTAGATTCATGGTGGTTGGATTCGTGATTCAGATATATACTGTCCTGTGTGAATGGGTTTTTGATATACAGATGTTTCCCACTTAGTGTCGGTCCTCTTCACCAATACGCCTGAGAATGGTTATTCGTTGTGGACTTCCTTCTCCATCGTGAAGGTGATGAAAGGTTTAACGTTGTTAATGTGCTTTAGAAAACCATTTAGTTCTGTATTTCTATGGTTCCATACTATGAAGGTGTCGTCAACGTATCTCCACCAGACTCAGGGTTTCTTTGAAGGTCAGAGTTTCTATAATTGGCTATAATTGGTGAAAGTGGGTACACAGCACCCTAGTAGTTCCATAATTACTGCTATAGTTAAATTCGTTCTATCTTCCAGGTTCCCGTCTTCGGATAGCTTTCTCTGTATAATTTGGAGTGCTTCTCCAACAGGAACGTTGATCTGAAAGCTTCCACCTCTAAACTGATGAATTGATTTTGCTCCGTGACTTCGATTGCTCCTAGTAATTCGACAAAATGCCTTGAATTCTTCACAAAAGATGAAGTTTTTCCTTGTAGTGGTTGTATATTCGAAAATTAAAATCTGGCAAGTTTTGAGTAGTTGAATCCCTGGAACTATGATAGGTCTGAGCGGAACACCCTTCTTGTGGATTTTCGGTAGCCTATAGAGTTGAGAGGGCTTACTGTGGTGCGATATTAGAGATCTTTCCTTTTTCGAAAACTGAAGAGCATTAATTTTGTCCTGATTGTCTATAAATTATGTGAAAATAGGCCAAGATGTTATGGAATGAATGATGGATCTGTGGATAGTTCCTTACAGCATGAGTTCACGTTTCAAACACACATATCAATGATTCTAAGACTCACCCATCTTTCGTTATGTCTACTGAAAACCCAGTTCCTTTGTTATTATATATATTCCACACCAATTGCCTGGGTCGGGTTGGATCGTCCCAAGTATACAGCAGAGAATGATATGGATTCAACAGCGTCACAGGACTCAGATCTTGTTGTTGAATTTTCAAAAATAGGTCTGCACAGTAGTTTTTCACCATTACTGGTGCATCTCCATACTTGTACTCATTGAAAGATATCCTGAATGAGTCATTGATACCACCAGTGATTTCCACTGTCAAGGCACCCTAGAAAGTAATAAAATTGATGTTCAATATGACATGTTCGCTAGATTTTCATAACAAATAAGGAATATTTCTGCCAAAATGAAGTTTGTACAAGACTGTAACGTTTGGCATAGAAGACTATAACGTCAAGATTATTTGGTTTACAAGAAATTGAATACACAGTACACTCAGTTGAATTTGAAGATGCTGGAAATGTTCTTAGTCTTTGCCCGACTTTTTATATTAGGTAGAAACCATTTCTTCCATTCAGATTATTAAAATAAATACTAACCTATTGAATAGATAACACTGATCATTTTGATTTCATTAATCTGATGAAAAACGAATCAGAAACTTAGTAAATTTAACACACCAACCTGATGGTGGGAACTTATCAAGTGGTTAGGGGAGGTTTATCAATTTAAAATTTATGAAAACGACTATAATTTTGAGAGAGGGAATAGTTGATCTTTTCTACCAAGGAAAAATGAGTAAGTCGACAGTTTCAGGAGGGGAATTGAAAAAAAAAAGAATTAATTTAGCTCTTGCTGTTTGTCTTGAAGTTTGTACATCGAGCCGAACTCAGCTCTGGAGATTACGAACTTGAATTGGTAATAAAATGTATTAAAAAAAGACTAATGTTTATTACTTTAGTGCCAACTACTGGTGCATATTCCTTCACGCATTATACAATACTTACCCCTTTATCGATTCTCAAAACCGTTCTGTGTTGACTCGATATGAAGAACGATTGAGAATTTAATTTGCTGTTTCTGTACTTAACATACATCTCCATAGTTGACGTCTCTGGCCAGAAGATCACCGTTTGATAAGGCCCTAAATCGACCCACAAGTCCGTTTTCTCATTATGTTCCATAAACCTGAAAGACATTTATTGTTGACATCCAAACTAGTCATGAACTTCCATAAAAATGTTTACCTTAGTGGTCTGTTGGTGTTGTTGGTCACCAAGAAACTTGGAAGGATCGTAACGATTTTCGTCAACCTTGGACAAATACTAGAAAGCCGCGTGTTCAAGAAAAACATATATTTTTTCTTTCTTTCCACATCTTTGCAAATAATCAGACCAGTAGTTCCCGCGCATTCTAGGCCGAACTCATTGGACCAGTTGGACTCGTACACCCGAACACTGAGAGTTTGTTTCCCGTGTCTCTTGTAGGTGAAGAGCAAGATGTCTTCGTTGACGCAATTGTAGAGGGAATTTGATGCCGTCGCCTGAAAACCAAAAAGTATAGTAGCTTGAGTTACAAAAAATATAAAAAATGTCATTAGGAAGCTGAAATTTTAGTTTTCAGTGCTTCTTCAAAGGCGTCGGTGTTTGTTGATATTGCTTACTACATGATCCTCCACTACTATAAATCATTTGTCTGTTTGATAATGAAATAATTTTTCATTTGTAAGAGAAACAGTTTCAATAATGAAAATAGTATTTTGGGTATTTTTTATCAAAATACCTCATGGCCAAGTAATATAAAAGGACCAAATAAAAAAAAAACTAGAAGCGAAAATCTAAGATTTTTTACCATCTGTAATTAATGCACCATCCATATAAGTGGTAATAAATAAAGTAAAAGTAGTTTTCGAAAACTGATTATTAATTGTGGCTGAACTGACTATATATCGATATATCTGCAGGGATATTTCCAAACTAACCTTGATTTGTAAAGGTAGTCCGGTTTTATTCACGATCCAGTAAGGAGTATAGAAGAAGAGGTTACAACTGCACTCTCTATCGCTTTTCACGTTCACCGCCAAGTTAGTCACTTCTTCTTTGTTCTCGGTGCTCAACACAATTATTTTCTCCTCAAGATGCTGAGTTAAGTTTAGATTGCCAGTCCATGTGGTTGAGTTGTGCTTGACCCTAATCAAAACCCTTTGGTCTTTAGAGAAATCGAAGGAATAGACACTGTTTTTCTCTCCTGGTTCGACTTTAATCACTTGTTTGAGGCCGATGTTGAGAACTTCCAGAGTATATGGTAAAAAGTTATAAATTATCAGGGGTGGTAAGAGGTATATTATGTAGTTTGGTATGGAGTGTGTTTGTAAATTCTTTGTTTCTATGTTGCGCCTCAACATCACTCTCAAGGAGAAAATTTCCACGTTCGAATTTGATTTTGGCTTGCAATGGAGATCGTGGGCACTGTCCATTTCTGTCGCAAGGTCTTTCCACCATATTCCTGAGTCTGAAGCATAATGGCCCCTGAAAAATAAAACATATATACTTATAGAGGAGCCCATAGTATTACAGTATGAAATTTCAAGGATAGTGGAACCCTATTTCCAAAATCATTCACCATCGGTCTCAGCACAATAGGTAACTTGGTTGTTAGTTACAAAGAAAAGACGTACGAACAGAAAAAAAGGTTTCCTGAGTTAGTGAACCTAAAATGGAATACCAGTGTACAAGTGAAACCCATTTTAAGTGTTGTTACAGTATTATTATTGGCAACGCATACAAGCTCAGCTTTGGGAATTTAGGTGAAATGAGCAATGGTACCAAAGAAATAAGCTTGGAGCGAATCCAGTGGATATGGTGAATACAAGAGCGAATATCTCAGACGAGGTGGTGGAGAGCAAATAATTAAGGCATGGAAACATGAAATGAAAATGGAAGAGAATAAGAAAGGAGACAAGAAGAACGGATAGAACAGCAAAAAACTAAATACATTGTTAAAAAAATGGAGCAGAAAGAAGTGAAAAGAAGAACTGAAAAACAAGAAGGTGAAAAAGAAGATGAACAGGAAGAGTTGCTGAGACGTATTTCGCAACAAGAAGTACAAACAAGTAGTGATCAAGAGAAATAAGAGAACATTTCAACATGACAACTGATGTGTAGTGGTGTATAGAGTTTTAGAGGCAGAGTTCGTGAGATTAAAAAGTAGTTCGGAAAAATTCTTCAATCCACTTATATTGAAGAAAACAGCCTTACCAACAGAAATCAGATCACCAGGTAAAACTCTGATGCCTTTAATTTTCGATGGTCAGTCATGGACGAAAAAAAACACGTCATCGGTGCTAGAACTGCGAAGTTTGTTATTGGAAATATTTTTCATAACTTTGCGAACAGCAACCAAAATGGATCACATCACTTGGTTTACCACAACCAATTCAGGTGCAGATATCAACATTCTAGGAGACCTCGCGGGGCTATGGGACAGATATCGAAAGGATAATTGATGTGGCCTTTCCAAGAGACCTTCTTGAGCAGACTGGAGTAGATGCCTTCATCGAAGACTCCAAGAACGCCAAGTTACAATGAGTCCTCAGCTAATAAGAGACATTAGCAAGTGTTGCTACAACTGCGGAAATTTGAGGCATCTGCAAATGGACTGTTGAAAATGATCAAAGGCTTGCGGTTATACGAAGATGAGAACCACCAAATGAATAGAAAGCACACAGATGTAACACTATTCACTTATCCATGATAATAATTTTACAATTTTCAAAACACAAGGAAATGTCTTGAAATGTCATGTACTAGTTGATAATATAGTGAAATTTTGAAAAATATGGAGAATATTAGAGACTGTGTCCATAGGAACGTGCTGAAACTATTTCAGGAAAATATGTCTAATGAAAACTCACTCTGCATAAGCGGGTTGTATGAAAAGCTTGCAGTGATATGCTATGTGCAAAGGTACATTGTATTCTTCTTGAGCTTCCAGCACAGCAATTCTCATGGTTGTTTCGAAAGGATTTGTCATCTCTCCAACCGGTTCCAAGTTCATCTGCTGCAGGATGGACGGTTGATAAAGGACACTTAGAGCGAAGCAAGTTTCATTTTTTATCTGAAAAACCAGAGCTTTGTCTCGTGTGAGATAATCATGTACAATACTTACTTTCAGAGGGGAACTGATGACGACAACTCTTCCTGATTTGCCGATACTGTGTCTGGCCGCAAGATGGTAGGTTTGTGGAGTATTCACTGAATTGATCCTGATCAGTTTTTCCCATTCCCTTCGGGAGCAGTTGGTTTGTACGGGGAGGAAATTAGGAACGAATATTTTCATGAAATTTTTGTTTATCTTGTCGTATAGCTGCGAAGTTGTGTCATCGGGAAATTGTAGACTGGATAAAGTTTCGAAGTCGTACATTAATTCGTAGTCTTCTTTTCCATCATCTGTGAAACTGAACAATGAGTTGAGTGAGAAACAAAGCGTTGCGAATAGGTTGTGTGGGTAGGTGTGATCCTGACAAAAGAAGAAATGATAGGTAGAATTGACACCTCTGAAGCAAATTAAGAGACGACTAGTTAACTATATGATGATCTGGTGGCAATAATCAATAAGTTAATAAGAAGACATTATGGTGAGCTGAGGGAATACCTGGAAAAAGAAGCAAGCTGACGAAAAGAACGCAAAAACAACGGGTAATTAAAGAGGA
The DNA here is from genome assembly GCA_015342085.1 of Leptinotarsa defecta. NCBI lineage: Eukaryota > Metazoa > Arthropoda > Insecta > Coleoptera > Chrysomelidae > Leptinotarsa > Leptinotarsa defecta. The sequence goes on along the minus strand of WOGO01000340.1, from coordinate 12,484 downwards.
ACTGAAAGAACAGGAGAGAAAAAAGAAATGGAGAAAAGAAAAAGAAGAAGGAGAAAGCAAATAATTACTGCTCAAACAACTAGAGTAACAAAAAATTGAAAAAAATGAAAGGAAATGAAGGACAAGATAGGAGAATCAAGAGGAACACTCAGTTGGTCTGGTGAGTGCAGCGAATGTATCAAGATTTTCAACAAAATGCAGGGGAAAAATCAACAAGTACAAAACGAAACACTTGGAGTTCGAAACGTGAATAACGGTTCATGAACGAAGTGAACAAGAAATTGAATGAGTCAACAATTCTTTCAAGACAGAGGACACCGATATCAAAAAGTTCAAATGAGAATAATGAAGCCAGGATAGTCACTCTGAAATATTTATTATCAATAATTAGAAACAGTACACAACTATAGCTGGTTGAAAGAAGAAACGGTGCCCTCATTAGTTCAGTAGGCCAAGCACTAGAAATAGCGCAGAACATTCCGGAAAGCAGTCAAGTGATATTTAGGGCTCTGGACAATGAATCAACTGAAGCAGGCCTTGCAGGATTCGGTTTTGATTCATTCTGAACCCTCAGGATTACTTCTGAAATAATGTGAACCAAGTTGAGGAGAATTACCTTGTCAAAAGTATTGGAGTTGGAGGAAAAATCAATAAGCTAGAACGCACTATATCTACAATGAGTGAATCTTATGAACATAGAAGATAAAGTACATGAATAATTACTGCGCAACTAGGAAAAGTATATCTACAATCAAGGAACAGCTTCCAAGGATTCTTGGGTTGAGTGGTCGAGTAGAGGGGACTTTGCCGTCAGAAAGAACTTGACACGAATTCGCTAAAGATAGAACTAGATCAACTATCAACATGGTATTCCCTCTTCAAGAGAAAAGTAAATGTTTCGTACGTTCATTGATTTGATGAGGTGTTTTGACATTATTCTCATTTATTAGGAGTAGTACTAGAACTAAGGAACTTATCGACATTCATTACCAATTTCTTATTGTCCATAAATTTATGGGATCTAATGGGTTTCTAAGGGTTCAAAGCTCAACACACTCTCTTCCAGTTATGGTCTTGGTAGTACTTACCTTTCCTTATCATCGTAATTATTGTCAAGGTACTCTGGCAAGAAATACTGACTCTTATTTGGACTACTTGGAGCAGAGTCTTCGTTCTCGTACCTTTTCGAACACAACAATTTGTTTTCTTCCGAGTTCTGTTTTTCATATAGCTCGACTCTGGTATGAGGCCCGATGTCATTAGTCAAACTGATCAACTTTCTGTTGCTTCTCACGGAAATGATTTTGTTGGAGTATTGGGTGATGAGTTCATTCAATAGTTTTATGATATTCGGAGATATCGTAACGTTGAAGGATTCTTTGGCGTCCATTAGAATGTAATAGGATTTGTTGAAGTGCATATCAAGTTTCTCTTTCGGTCTTTCTGTTTCTTCGAGATCATCATCACCATCGCTCGAATGGCCACAGTCGCTATCTTCATTTTCATTCCAGTCCCCTGAAATGGAAGGAAAATGACTTGCACTAACTACATCAGCAACATCCTTGGCAAAGTTGAAGCAGTTGAATACATTAATCATATTACACTCACTGTTACTTATGCCACAATAAACCCTTGTGGATTGCGGGTTGACCTAACCTAACCTACTTATGCATCATTGGTATGGTTTTAAAAAAACATACCTGTGAAAAGATCTGAGATAGCAGCAGCCAACCTTTCCATTGCCCCGTCTTCATTCTCTGAATCTGAATCGTCCAGAAAAGTCGACAAACTAGTTTTTACTCTTCTATTATGGCCAACACTGATCAGATTCGGTGGCTCCAAATACATCATATCGTCTCCCGAGTCCTCATCTTCAGTTGTAGTCACTGATCTACTCGCGACCTTCTTCTTTGTTGGCCTGTCCTTTCTCTTGCACTCAGTGTTGTCCAACATGGGATGCGACTTATCTTGGAAAACTTTAATGATTATTTCCCAGGGTTTGTACTCTTTTTCATCCATGACGATAGGTTCTATGAGGGGTTCCCAGCTTTGGACGAGTTCGTTGAAATAGTTGGCCTGCAAAGAGAGCTCGCACGTACAATTCAAAATAGAGGACCAGTCGTAAAGAGTGAGTTCCACAGTGGATTTGACCAACAATACTTGAACTTGCTCAAGCTCGAAAATAACTACGAAATCAAACTTCGGTACGAGAAATATCTCGTGGATTACAACAGTATTATCCGTTTTAGCGTCTTGAACTGTTTGCACGTCTAAAAACTCATTCAACTTCTTCGGTTCCCACAGATCTTCAACTTCAGGAGTTTTAGCTGCCTTCAGCCTTTCTGATTTGATTATTTCAACTTCGGGGACCTTGAAGTGCTCCACGATATCATTTAGTATGTCGTTAAACGAGTGAACGACTTCGCTGCAAAGCTTGATGTAAATGGATGAGATGGCCATTGTTATTTTCTCGCCAGACTCACTAGAAAAGCTCTTGCATAATTCAAGGTCACATTGTTTCAAAATGACATATGGTTCTTCGGAGTATTCATTCAGGTCGAAGAATAGGCTATGAAGGCCTGACAAAGACATTACCAGGTTGAGTCTGTTGGCGTGCCTCGAGTAGTCCATTAGGATCTCGCTTTTCGTAATAAAATACCTTTTTTTATTCGAAGTAGTTTCCACCAAGAACATAAACTCGGGTCGGTTGACTCGTATTGATAGAGTAACGCTTGTTAGGTATGACTTTTGGGACACAGAGGTGTAGACTTCAGCTTCGTATCCAGGATTGACGATGCCTACGTCTGTGGTTTCTTTAGGAAGGCACTCAATCACGAATAAAGCTAGTTTTTCGCAGAAAGGGATGGACAGGCTCAGACTCAGTCTTCCTATGATTACATCTGATGATTTATCGCCATTTTTATTTTGATGAAAGGTGACATCGACAATTGGAGGGTTGTTAACAGTGATGTTGCAGTTATTGTTTTTGTGGTCGTCTGTTGGCGATTGTAGTATGCTGAAAGAAAAGGCTGTTGCTTTCAAAATGATTGGGAAAGATGATACTCACATTTTATCGAATGCATTAGCCTCTGGACCAATTTCTTCTATAAAAATAGTATCGACGGATAGTTTACCATCCAAGCTCTTATCGTTATATACAAAAAACGAAATATCTATATCAGCAACTTCTAATTTGCACAATCCATGACTCAAATCCCGAATCGGCGAACTGAGTAACTCCCCTGAGTCAAAGAAAAGCATGAGTCTTATTTCTTCTATCGTAGACTTAGCAGAGATATTCTTTTGTTTTGGTTCGCTGAAAAACGCTTCTAAGGTTCTCACGCTGTCGTCGGACTCGATCAAATGCGTTGGAGACTTAGTTTGTACCGGAAATAAGTCCAGCAGCTTCCCTTCCCCTATGTTATCGGTATATATTAACATCAGGGTGGTGAGATCTCTTTGTCCTAATGTCACTTGAATACTGTCGATGATACTGTCGATGTCCCAAATGTTTTGTGATGACCTTGAACTCGTAAACCTTTTGATGTCCATGTTCAGTGTGATTGGTTCTATGAGAGTTTCCTGGAATCATAAATCATTTGCAAATTCAAGTTTGATAATGGTTCAAATAGGTAGTGCTACAGGCCCTAGAACATATCCTTGTGGAGTATAAATATATTTCTCACCTGCATTTCTAGTGTAGATGTCAAGGTCATCACGCCTCTTGATGCTGTAACCCCACTGAGTTTTACTAAAATATTTTCAGTAATATCGGTTGAATAATCTTTGAAGAAATTTTCAACCTTCAATTCTCCTAAAAAACTGGGCGATAAAAACATTCAAAAATTCGATGTTTTATTCAATATACCTGTGTCTAACACTAAAACATTGGGAGATGACGATTTTTGAGGTATAATGAATACTGGTCCACAAATATTTATGGATAAATTAATTTTGGTGTCGTTTTTCAAACTTTTCGTGATATCTGTTAGGAAAAGTTTTAGTTTTGTGGACATTTTCTCTAAAAACGGCAAGGCTTCTAAATTCGTCACGAACCTCTGAACAAAAAAATTCACTGGTTGATTTCTAGTGTAAGAAATACTAGAGTTTTCTTATGCTTGAAAGTGTAAAAACTAACCTGAAGTTGGACGACGAGTTTGTACAGAAATGTGCAATGTATCCGACCCAACTGAAATTTGAAGCTACCATCGATAAATGTTTCATCTACGTTAGGGGAAATATCGTTGTTATAATTCAAATGGGTTGCATTTCGAACATATTTTATATCAAATACTTTGTCTTCATCTGTATAGAGAACCTGAAAAATATTTCATTCGGGAAAAAACTCATGAGCAAAATTTCCAAATATTGAAGTAGATTCCGTATTATCCACCTAATTTGATGCAAGTCTATTCAATCAATACAATTCAGAAACACTTTCTTCTACTCTACTCAATGTTTCATTCCAATTGCTGAAGCTACCATACCTTGGCCTGAACCGGATTGCTCTTGGCAATTATTCACAGAAAAGTAGATGGATCTTGAATACTCGTTGATGCGTTCGTTATTCCCCTCAGTATAATTTAATTTTATACGCTGTCAGTACAATTCGGTACTACGATACAGGCAAATATATCGATATATTCGATTTCGTCCTCATACGTTGATTACTAATGTTCAAAGTGTTTGGACATAGAATAATCTATCTATCGATACTTTCAATTTACTATGTAGTGATGAGAGTCGCAATTCAAACAGGTAAATACTCATTAATCCTAATCATCGTTAAGCTCGTATGAGTTTTCACTTTTGTGAGTTGTCGTTCATTGGGGACAACAACTGGTTGACTAAGAAACAGGAACAGGTACCTCAACTTCTTTCTTGATAATTTTACAACTGATGAAACCAGTGGTGTATTAAATTCCACCATTTACCGCAATTTTTTATTACCGGTCTTGCATCACTAATACTCAAAATCATTCGAGAACGATTGACTCGAATATTTTTCTTCGAGGATTGTATGTTGGAAGAACATGGTGACTTGTATAGCATTTCTTAGGTGGCTGTGTCACAAAGATTGCTTAGAAGCCGAAATTTGTATTTACCAAGTCGCAGGAACCTTTCTGAGAGAAGAGTTTTATGTAAATAACCATAGTATAATGTTTTGAGTAGGAATCGAAAGTTTTCATGACCTGAACCAATGAAAAACTTCAGCCAGTTCACTAATTGGCGTGGTGCTGTTTAGTTTGAGATCATATGGCTATAATTTTTATTTCATTCATTTTATTTATTCGGTACAAAACTTCCAGAGATAGGATTATGAGGAAGTTAATAAAAATGTTTAAGTTAATATTATTAACCACCTTTGATAAAAGAAAATATGAACATTCAAATAACTATAATTTGATGATCATCATTGAACTAAAAATGTTTATTTGATGTTTTTGGAAAATATTGATGATTAGATTAGAAAACGAACATAATGAATATCCAAGAATGCCATTCGGACTAAAAATACTCCAACTAACTGCCACCATAAATAAATTTATCCGGAGTATTGACAATAAAAAGTATCTATATTTCGACAATATTCTATAATTATGAATCATAAAACATTTGAAATTTACCTTTGGATATAAAGTCACATCCGACAAATGTTCGACGGTGATGTTGCTGAGGAACGACCTGAAGACGAATCTTTCGTTAGCTCTGAACAGAAAATCTAGTTCGAGACCGGATAGTTGTATATTTACTATATCGAAATCTGAATCACACACGGTTATATTCAGATCGGAAAGCCTCGCAGAATGTGAGAACTTTATAGATCCGGGAGGTACTGGACAGTCTGTTTTGGCATGGAGGACGTTCCTAATCTTTTTCAGACAGGTCTGCAAAGTGGTTTTTAGAAAAGGTGATATTTGGTTGTGGATTCTGAAATTGAATAAATAGTTTCAATCGCTAGGAATGAGATAGCATTCAATATTTACTTATTGGTTAAGTATTTTGAGTATTTCAGGATCGTATGGATGGCTTCTTGATGTAAGAGCAGGTGAAATATTCCAAAATTTGCTACCAACGATGTTTCCACCCCGTGAAAGTGGGTCCAAAATTCTGGGCAACTGGCACTAACCTACAAAAAATTGAAACAGATCAGAGTTTGTAACCATAGCGCTACTAGGTAGATAATAAATAGTTTCAGCATAAATAAGACCCCTTTTTATCTTCGATTCCTTCAGATGAGTTGTATTTTTATCTGTGGAAAAAGGTGGTTTTTTAGTAAGATAATGTAGCTGATCTTCCCCAAAGTACAATAACTTCTAACACACCGATAAATTCCTCAACCACTAAAATCTGGTGGATTGTAACATAAATTTCTATTTTCTCTTCAGTTCAGAGTATATTGATTCTCTTTAAGCGTTGAAATGTACTTACTTTTCGATAGAGTACGGTAACAAGGTCTTGAGTATTGGAAACGGGACTGAAGATGAGATCCAAGTATTGTCCACTTGGGGTCGTGTGCAACTTATCAGTCAGCAAAATAGAGTTGAGAGATAACTGGTAGGCGGGTCCAAAAGTCATTAGAGCAATGTCCATTGTAAATATTCCAAGGCGAAGCATCAAATATTGCCGATCTGTACTGTCACTTGATCGGGAGAAAACCAGCGAGAACTGAAAAATAAACAAGGAAAATGCATTCGTTTCATGATCGATATACTCCTTATTCGAATCTTGAATTGGACAGCAATTTTTTCTGTTGAGAATGACTAAGCTTTTTTCAGAAAAAAATCTCTACACTGTTGAAGCCTATTTGGCCGATTTAAAAGTAAATACTATTCAAACAATTCTCACTTCATTTATAACAAATCCAAACAGGACATCAATGTTATTATTTGGAGATATGTTGTCCTCCAACCCTGGTAAATCCACACATCTTGCCCAAGCTTCATTCATGTCTTTGTTGTGAACCTTAGACACGCTTTTGCTGCAAATGAGAACAAACAGTTTTTTTTTGTCCATCAAGTTTCCAAACATATCTTACGCTTTTTGTACTTTCTGCGATCTGTTATTCTCAACTTTGTATCTTTTGTACTTGGAATAACTATTGATGATTCTGATTTTTCCCTGTATTTTTTTGAGATAAGCGGAACTAAATTTTCTAAGAATAATATCGTTTTTATACAGTTTTGGCTGCGGGTCTTCTTGAATAATATTGATCTTGATTTGATCTATATTGAAAAATTTCAGTAGTAGTCCAATTTTTCTTTCGGATATATTGAGCTTCAGCATTTGGAAAGCAATGTTGAACTTGTACCTTGAAAAAATTAACAAGTTTTCAAAACGGAAATAAAATTGAGACAGTTTTCATTGAACGACTGTATTTGTTAGGAAAAAATGTTTTTCTTGAAGTTTCTAGGAGTACAGTTTTATATAAATTTCATTGTTTCAATATTAAGCGCTGTGTCTAATGATGCAAAATCAAAATAACCAACAATCACTATCGGGACAGCAAACATCAACTTTCTAGATTCTGCCAACTCCCAGTAAGAAACCTACAGCAACGATCCATGACTAAATGTCGGAATTCTATTTTGTTTATACTCATTACTAGTTGAATAAACTTGTGGTACTGAAATCACTATTTTGAACCATTAACAATGGTTCTTCAGAGAAGAAGTTTGTCCTGTTTCTAGGAAATTAGTATTGGTCTATCAGAGTAATAACCAGTTAATATTACTGGAGTTTTATCCTAATACCAAACCGTAATTTTTAACACCTCGACACGTGTTTCGATCACCAAGTGATCATCTTCCTCTTGAAGTAATATTCATTACTACACCAAAGGTTCCAAGCAGTGCATCATAAGTAATTATCAATTGCCATTGATTCCTAGCGTTTTAAAACTGAAGGAAATTTTCGTTTCATGGATTCTAATAAACTGATCAAAAAAGGAGTGGATTTGGGTAGATCAAAATATGTTAACTTGTTTCAACAAGTCAAGGTTGGTATAACCACGAACGAACCAGTGGGTCCAATGTCAAGATACCAAGAATTTTAACACTCTCAATGTCAAGAGGAGACAGGAATATCCTTAATAAAGTATCAATTTGCTTCAACGAGTCCTTTATAAAGTATCAACTTGCTTCAACAAGTCAACATGACCACAACAAACAAAAACCAGTGGATCTAATTTGAAGATTACAGGAATCCTAATACTCATCAGTCAGAGACGCACATAGTAATAGGACGAATTTATTTTATTATACTAGGTATTTTACCTTGGTATTGTCTTTAGATTGGCCACAGAAAGGGCGTAGGTTGAGGTGAAAGAAGTTTTGGGAATGACGTGCATTTCAGTGTCTTTCTCTTTCCTGGCATCTTTCCAGTTATCACTAGTATCACAGAAAAGTATTTGGACGTCTGTACAACTCATTATTAGTTTGGTATATAGTTGTTCTTCTAGCTCCATCTGAGTGGCATTTTCAGCTATATATTTGTGGTGGCATAATTCTGTACTGACTGTGTATCGTCCGAGATCAACAACAAGTAAATATTCTGCCCTAAAAAACAGTATGCATGCAGTGTAGAATAGGAATGATGTACACAAACACCACAAGAAAGAATAAATAATACAGAAAATGAATTCAACAGAGCTGCCAGAAATAAAAAATTATTCAGGAGCATTGAAAGTTTCTGTCACTTACTGTAAGTAGGAACTAACTTCTGGAATGACAAAATAAGGAACTTTGATATTGAAATTGAATTCCCAACCTTCTAATAACTTTTTTTTCATTTGGTCTAATATTTTTGGAAGTGTTTCACTGATGACGTTCAAGACGTTCTTCGTAGGGCAGTTTTCTCTACTCAAATAAGATTCTAGTTCCTCAATAGATGGCTGCAACAGAAATTAGCATTGAACCAAATAAAAAAAATTCAAAAACATGAAAGAATATCTGGATTTTCAATCCAGATATTCGAAGTCAAGATACATACATTACAGAAAAATTGGAAATTTATAAAGATACCTCCAAACAAATGAATTTTGACAAATTTGAAAGGATGTGAATTGAATCTATTGAAAACTTTTTTCTCACACCAGAACAAAAATACCTTCGCTCGTAAATCAAGTAAGCATCATCAGGATATGATTAGCGAAACAGGCGTCGGGAGACATTATTTTTGTTCTTTTTTGCGCCGTAGGTTCCAAATTCTACTTATCACGATACGAATCGTCCTATATCTTGACTCACTCACCTTGTTATAAATACACTCTACGGAATCCATGATGATACTCAATTTGTATTTAGAATAGGCCTTTTTAGGATATTTTTCGAGTTCCACTTTCAGAAAATATGCAGGACTGTCACTCAAGTGTTCGGAAGAAATTATCGGTATCAGATGATCTTCAGTGCTGCATCCTTCGACTATGATGCCCTCTACTTTCAAATTGAATTTGAAAGTTTCTTGCGAGTAATTCGGAATCAATGAGAACATAGTTTGTGTGAGGGTCAGTACCATGATCTCTTTGCAGTTATCGGTTAAAACCAAATTCAGGTTGCCGAGACGAAAATTGTAGTTGTGTTCTGGAAAATATAATTCTTTTTTTCTACAACCTCTTGCGGAAATTTAGACATCACTCACCCATAGTGTCCTTTTGATTTTCTTGTTCTTTATCTTCGAAGTATCCAATTTTCTCGCATAAGAGTAGTCTTTCAGGAGACGGCAACATAGACCAAAAGCTTTTTTCTCCAATGCTTCTTTCCTGAACCTGGAAACTTTTTAAGTTTTTTACGGATCTTCATTGTCATCATCTCATTGATAGATGTAGACTGAAGCGAACCTAGGCAGCACACGCTATACAAAAGGATTCTACAAATATAATATTGATATAATCTGAAAAAATATTGTGTTTCGCAGTGGAGGTTGTTAGAATCTTTGTATCTGTAGTGTAGAGAGGGTGAGTGTAGACTCACAGCCCTTATGCCACATGTGACCCATTGTACATCCTCCCGAGGAGTTCTCCTTCTAGGTCATCGTCCTTCCTTCCCAGGAATGTGAACAGGTCACTAGGAGACATCTCCTTTATATTGGCAGGTGTAGGCCAAGACTCGCCGAACACCCACTCTCTTTGGCAACCTTGAGGTGTCTCACGGTGGCCTCCGATAAGGTTTTGGAAGGGGCAGCGATATTACTGTCATTGCGCGGCTTCTTCAACCTTTTTGGGGTTCCCTCCGAGGAGGTGCACAAGTGAGGGAGCTTTCCTGCAGGGGCATGTTTTTCGAATATTCAGAGTCCTACTAAATGACACCTATTCCTGAAGCCTTTCTCTTGTCTGTGCCAAAAAGATGTTTGCCTCTGTAGAGCCGGGGCTCTGCTGTGATGGACCCTTATTTTCCCAGTAACTCGTGAGACTCGGACGACGAATTAACCAGATAATCCGACCGTTAGTTTGCAGAGGCGAAAGACGTCGATCAAAATGACCCCAACTGTCCTCTCTGTGACATCTGATCACGAGCCAGAACTTCTCAGTTCTCCCATTATTGATCCTGTCGACAGACCAGAAAACAACGTATCGCCTTCTCAAGAGCAGGGTATCTTATGGATCTGCCTTGAACCAAATTATTGAGCATTATGTCTTTATATATTGGTCCATAACTCTGTGCTTGTCTTATTGCGAACCTGCTCAGAATTTCAGTTGTTTGGCAGTGTCCCACTGTTGCCAGTTGTCCTGAAAGATCACTCACCAAATAAAGCAATCGGCTTCGTTGGGAAACTGGATTTATTTTTATTATTTGGTCGAGTTTGAATATGTTTAAGCAATGATAAACCAAGCTTGACCTCCTCATTGACAGTAACTAACATAAACACTTAATTCCCAGGATATCTAACAAAAATTCCCAAAACTGTTTATTCCTTGTGAAAAAGACATTTTATGTCTTTGGGGTTGATCATCTTACTGTTATGTTTCTTTTTGAATCAAACGTTTAGAACATTTATAACTATTTTTAGTTGAAATAGTCATTAATTATGATGAAATATGTATCTGTAAGTTATACAACTCAAGGCGAAAGTTAAAACAAAAGTGACGTTTGGAAAAAACTCTGGGAATACTAAATACTGAAGAAGATCTTGCGTGAGGATTAGAAGAGTTTCAATGAAAATTCTAAATGTATGAACGCATGCTGCCTATAATCTGTAACCAACTCACTAGCAACCTAGCTTGCTGTCTAGCCAAGACCACATTGACGATAGATAAATTATCTTCATGTTTTTGCAGATCCAGTTTCAGTTCCGTATCGTTCGGATTCAAAATGATCTGCTTATACGTCTCAACGTACTCCTTGTAGTGATGTCTGACCCTCCTCATCCTGCTCCAAGTGTAAGGTTTCACTCGTTGTTCTAGCAAGGCATAGCTTGCGTATCTCCACCAGATTCTAGCGTTTTCAGCAATTTTTTCTCTGGGCCTGATGGAAAGGAACTGCCAGCTGATCATCATCCTCTCCATGGCGTCCGAAATAGCCAGAACGGAGTCGTATTGATCTTTGGAAAGTTGAAGATTGCAGTCTTGCACGACGATGTCAACTTGCAACTTGCATACCTGACCCGATGAAGTTTTGCTAATGATCATCTTCATTTTCGATGTCATTGGATTCAACGCTATAAAAATGTGACGGTGAGATTCATTAGGGATAGAAACAAATTTTACAATATTACCGAATTCGAAGTCTTCATTATTGATTGAATAATTTTGTAGACTAGCAGACATTGTGTTTCTCCATTGATAATACTGTGAAGGTAAGTCCCACTTTTTCAAGGTGACGTTTGGATTCCAATAAAGTGAAAAAGCTTCCAGTTTCACCATGTAGAAGCAAGTATCTGCATGTTTGTCATACCGAGCGGGTCTCCATTTGCTGGAGGAAAAAGATGAATTGAATGAGTGGACGTGTAAAGAAAAACGAAACATTCACCTTTCGTAAATGCAGGTTGGCTGGAGATAGGTGGTCTCAGAAATACCCGGCCCGAGAAAGAAGATACAAACATTTTGGAAAAAATGTATTTATTTCTCAACATAATCTCCTTGCAGTTTTATATACTTTTTCCAGCGACGTTCAATGAGTTCCGTACCGTTTTTATAATTAGAACTGTCTTTGCTCCTCAAAAAAGCCAACATTACGTCTTCATCGTTGGAAAATCTTTGACCGCTGAACCATTTTCGGGAACAGAAAATTATCCGAGTGGATTAAATCTTGCAAATAGGGTGCACGAGGTACCTATTCAAACTTTAATTCGTTAATTGTATTCATTGCGAGCGATAATTTATTTGGGAGCTGGTGCATTGTCTTGATGAAACAACACTTTTTTTTAAGCCAAATGCGATCGTTTTAGCTTGATTTCTTCACTAAAAACATGCAATAAGTTCTCATAAAACTCCCCGTTGATAGTTCAACCTTTTTTAAGATAAAATAAAGATTAGATTAAGATAAGA
>WOGO01000339.1:0-25163 GCA_015342085.1 Leptinotarsa defecta | reverse complement strand
GAAAGGCACGACATGAGTGAAGGTAATCGAATTGTCGACTCTTTAGCCTAAGAAGCGGCTGGACTAAGAATTTAAGTCCCAATGGCACCTACGGCCTGATGACTTCGACAATTGTGGAACTAGCCAAACGTCACACCCATGCTCAATCCATAATGATATGGTATGAAATCAAAGGACGCAATCTTGCCAGGATCACCCATGGCGGCCCAGGGAAGCTGGCGCCAAAAAAAAATTCTGGCGATGACTAGAAAAAGTTTACGATTAACAGTAGGATTTCTGACTAGCCACTGTGAACTAAGGAAACACCTCCACAATATGGGGCTAGTGGACACATCTCTATTGCAAGATATGAAACTGTCAGGCATGTCCTATGCGAATGTTCCGAGTTATCGTCAATAAGATAGTGTGTGTTCGCCTACACATTCCGATATAAAGAAGATGTCTCCTAGTGACCTGTCCACCTTCCTGGAAAGGACAGGGTGGACGATGACCTATGAGAACAACTCTTCGGGAAGATGTACAATGGGTCACAAATGGCTCAAGTGCTGTGGGCCTACATCCACCCTCTCTACTCTACAGATACCAGGCAGTACTGTTTCGACCCGCCATAGGTCCCATCAGTTGCACTCGGCTGAACCACAAATGCGTTGCTGGACTCAACTGTCCCCAGTAATACCCAGTAAGGTACACGCCATCTTTCCTTACAGAAACGCCATCCGGTTTTCAACTGAAATGCTCTTGTTTAAAGTATTTAGGTATAATTGATAATAAGAGGTGTAACTGACTCATGAATTCTCATTCAAACGCATTTTGACATTTCAAGTCAAATTTACTAACTCCCCCTTTTTATTTGATCGTGTTCAAAAAGCTTTTTAATTCCAAGGGAGTGAAAACCTAAAAATACCAGGAATAACTCATGAACCTCAAATAACACTCAAACAATATACAATACAGAATCTGTTGGAATGATTGTCATGAAAAAATGGGAGAAAAAAGCTCATGCGGTTATTTTCGGAAGACTTGGAAGAAATAGTCAGCTGTTCAGTAACAAAAAAACGTGAGGAACCGCCAAAGGTGTTTTATAAGATCGTTTTTGTGTTGACGTTTCGTACCAGCTTACACCAGAGTAGATAAATTAATTTATTTCTATTCGGTGAGTGACTCTACCCACGAATCGCATCAACAAATATTCATCAAAAAAGTCATGATACACAAGACGGCAGAAACAATTGCGAGTGACTTGTTACAAACGCGATACGTGGGTGTACACAAAACTTGAAATATTACAGTGAAAATAACATTGCATATCTTCTATTTACGAGTTGTTTAGTATTCAAATTTCATTCATGAAAACGCTCACCCGCTGTGATTATGGAACACGCACGTGTCGCACTTTTCTTGCGTAAGTTGTTGGTTATCGACGATTTTCATGGCAAATTCCCAATACACAGGCTACGTTTGAATCTTCGAGAAACACGCCAATGTTTTATTCGAAATCTAGATCGAAATTTTCAATGGAAAGTTCAAATCGGGTAAAAACGACTAGAGAAATATTCTACAAGTTTTTTTAACACTCTAGACTTGTGAGAATAGAGGTTAGATGAAAGATTAAATTGCTTTTTTGTATACATATCTGTGGTCTCATCTTTTTCGCCAAACGATTTTCTGGAGTCTTTGAAGTCCACTAGATACTCGTTATGATAACAAGAGGATTGCTCCGAATTCTTGGGGTTGTTGATGAATAATTTTAGTGAGCAAAAATTAGCAGAATCAATACTCCTGACTGCTCTGGATTGAATGATTTCATACAGACTATCTCGTCTTGTGTTTGTAAATCTTTTGCTGGAAAAATTCTCATTTGTTTACTTTGTAGTGAATGTTAAAGAGGAAACAAAGACGTATGTGATATTCTAGAACTTCATCTAGCGTTTCCTAATATGACTGATAACCAGTCCGTGCAAAACTTATCGTTAAATCATCTGAAAATGATCAAATGTATTGCCAAACATGCGCCAAACTAACTGACTATTAAAAGAAATAAAGTATAATTGAGGCATCAGTCAATCTGATAATAACACTGATGATCTTTAAACATGACTCAACCTCTGACGGAAGCACCAAACTCTTACGAAAGTTCGAAATAGATGAACACTACAATCTAGCAGACCACTATTATAATCTTGCTGCAGTCATTGTTCACTGTGATTCTAGCGTTGAATCTGGTCATTATTATGCATTGGTCAAAGAGTAAACGGACTGGTTGGAGTTTGACGATAGTCGTGTCACTAAGTGTTCTGGCGATGCCATGAATTTATTGGAGCCTCTGGAGACACCCTACATTTTGTTTTATGGAAGATAATACATTGGCGGATCAAGATCAGATGATGTGGTGCTGCAAGCTTTTCCGGATTTTCCTGAAGCTGAAAAAGCAAATGCGCTACTGAAATCAATCGAGTGGCTCCGGAGCGCCAATTAATTTTTGTTGTTGTAACTAGCTCCCAGACCAACCTGGAACTAACTCCTGAAAAGGGTAAATGAAGAGAAAGACCTCTGATGCACTTAATGAATGACAAGTGAACTGAAACCTTACATTATTTGTAAACTTTACCCAATATGCATCTGCTACAATCTTAAAGGAATATCAATTAGAGGCCTCAACGAAATGAGCGAATTGATATTGATATAGGCCGCTATGAAGCAGTACATTGTAAACACACAGAAATGGATTGGGTGCCGAGAAATTAAAGAATCCCAAGAAACGAAAAATTCCGAAATGGAAACTGGAACCTGTTGGGATGAATCAAAATTAAACACCAACAACAAACGGTTTGGTATTGGGAAAAACCCCAGTAATATTGAAAGGATGATTGTGGATTTTCTTGCAACATTGAAAGAACATTTTCAATTTTATCTGAGACAAATGAATGTTCGATCCTTAACTTTCTCGCACATGTCCAAAAGATGAGATGTTGATAATAATTTTCAAATTATGAATTTCATTCAAGACGCGTTTCTCTACATAGTAGCTTCATCATTTGAACTGGTACATCAAACTGCCTGTTTTCCGTTAACCAGCTGTCGCCCACCTACGAACGACAATTCTCAAAAGTCGTAACTTGTACGAGCTAAGGACTAACGAGGTCTTACCTTCTAACGTGTGATTCCTAACACGGATTGGACGATAGGATGTGAAAATCGATCGTCCAGTTTTGCGGTTGGAACCGCCGGTTCACACAGCGGTTGATTGAGTGAGTGAAGCAGACCACCCACGTCAACCCACCAGGCTACCGTCCCACAAAACTATTTTGCAATGTAACAATAGGCCGTTACAAAATTCAGTTAAATAAATGATCAATTCTGGTACAACAAGTGAAATTTGAAAAAATAATCACAATACAATATTTATTCTAGGAATTTTTAATATGTTGAATCTTAGCATATTACGAGAACAAATTCAACAATAGTCAGCGATTAACTTCTTGATAGTTGATTTTTTTAATATTTTCGTTTATTGACTTCCAGATATTACAGGAGGGTTAATTTTTGTCTTTCATTTTTTCTGGGCATAATGTTGAAGCTAATGTTGATATCATGGTTGTTTTGTAAAAAGTGTCAAGCATAGGTGGAATTAGTTCTCTTCAGTTCAAAATTCCTTTCAATTTCTTGAATTCTCGTATTGAAATTTCTGGAAGTTCTTCCAATATTAACTTTTGGACACATTAGCTTTCAGACACCTGATTTGTTATTTATGTCCATGTTTGAATTGTTGTTTATTATATGTCTAACCAAGGAATTTCTAGTAGTATATACTAAGCCAATGTTCTCTTTGGTTAGTAGTCTTTTTATTTCATCTGATGATTTTCCTGTATATGTGAGTATTTTGTAGGTTATAATATTATTTTTAATGTAGGGGTATACTTGGTTAATAGTTTGTCCGAAAATTTTTTGAAAAATGATCCGGTAGAAGTTGTGGTTAACTGTGATTTGTTGCATCTATCAAATTTAATTCCTTACTTTCATTCTCTATGGACATCGAGATACTGACGAATCTATCATGCTATAGTAAGCTGCTTCATAACAATTAATATTTATCATCCCACGCTTTTTTGCAACAAAATTATTTTTTTTGTAAATAGATTCATTCTGTTTTTTATCGACCTTTTTTTGGGTAATTGTTACCTTCCACAATCAGATTGTCGATAAAAAAAAATTGATTTTTTCCCCCACAAAAAATAACTTTCGTTGAAGATTCATTCTGATTTCAGACTTATTGAAAGTCATCAGTTACATCAAGTCATATGAATTATTCTCGATGTTGAACACAATTTCAAATTAGTTTCGAATTATTATATATTTTTCAGTTTATGATGCTATTGAAGCATGTTTTTCTAGTTTTTAAACTATTATTTATTTTTTTCTTTCTAGTTTGGGTTACCATTCCTGGCCCATTTTTTTAATATAAAATGTATACGCATGCGCAGACAGTGTGGCTGTGTAAGGAAATTATTTAATCCTGGCGAATCTTATCAGGATAATGAGGTGAACTTATGAAATTGTTGTATTGTCACCGATTCTGGAAGAGTGTACAAAATTCAATATAAATCTGTCCGTTTAAAGGTAGTCAAAATCGAGTCAAAAGGAGTTGTTTACAAACATACAAGTGGAGCTAATAAAGGCGTGTTAAAAATGACTGTAACTGTTGAACCTATACCATTGAATACATTTTTGGAAAAAAGAATGTTGCTGAATTGTTCTTTTGAAGTACTACATGAAAATTTCTGCGAGAACGAGATTAGGAAGAGTGTCCATTTAAAATCTTCCTGCTAGAATTAGACATTTATCTATTCATTTATCTATTTGAAAATACCTATTGTTTCATAAAAGGCGTTGTAGAATAGTTTGATGTTCCGTTTCAACTGATGAAACTACCGCATTGTGGAAAGCGTCTTTATAGTGTCAAAATTTTATGTTTATCAATTATACACAAAGATATGGGTGAATTTCATTGAATAAAATATGAATTCTATTTCCAAAATCATCATCATTTAACTGTCAACTATTTTATGGTGAAGGGTCTCATTTTTTATTTTCGTCAAAATCTGTTAATAAATACATTACAATTGTTTCCTTGAAATTTATACAACTTCAACTATGCCTGTTAGAATTTTGGAAACTATCTTCGTTGTTTTGACAACTATCTTCAAATTTTTTGTGGTGTTTAGACGGAAGTTTATTCGCTGTTCGAATTTTCAAAGTTGAAGTTGCCTGCCCTCAAAGGTGGAGAGTTGAAATTACATACCCGAGTAGCAATTCGGGCATATAATTTCGGAAATACTACAGACAAAGGAGCTTCTGGCGTGCCCTGCATAAAAACAGATGTGTTAAGTGTGCACAGAAGTGTTTTGAAACAAATAGCGTATCATTCATCATTCACTCCTGCAACATAACGTGAACACCCGGTATTTTTAATAAACTGTACCTTCCCCCAAATGAATTCCTAAAACAAATAACACGATTCCAGACTTCATCGTCCTTACCTTGGGCGACTGACCGACCGGAACGACGAGAGGATGGGATATTATCGCCGCCAGCTAAAAGGGCACGGAGTTCGGAAAAGGCCCCCTTCACCCCCAACAGGGGGAGCAGTCCCGCCTCGAGAGAAAACAATGGAGAAGTGCAGGAGTCGCTGCTGGGTCAAGCCTTGGAGGGAGGACCTTTGACACTCACCAAAGAGGTACGTTCTTGATGATTAATTCAATATCGAAACTGTGAGGAAAGAACTTTCAATAGAAATTTTAAGTTTCATGCCACTGGCATTTTCCATTATAATATATTTTCTTCAACTCTTGTCAATATTTTATTTTGTTTGGAGGTCATGGTTTGGAATAAAATTTTCTTGGTATATTCAGAATTGGAAACAAAACTTTACTTATTTGGTACATACATACATCGTTATTGTGTAAGCAGCTCTTCAGAAAGCTCAATTGAAAATACTTCTTCCACATCAGAACAAAAATACTGTCTACTGACGTGTGTTCCGCTAGTAGAGAAATAATAAGCTGCAAAATTGACAGGCCATATTACATTTTCTTTAATCTGGGGAGAAACAGATAAGTGATCAGGCTGCGATTACCATCGTCAGGTTGGTAAACAGCACAAATGTGTGACTTGTGTATTTCTCATGTGTCAAGTATTACCAATAAGGTGCAAAATGCGCGAAATCTTTGCATTTTGCCTCCTGTCACTTTGCTACAACAGAGCAATTTCACCACAAAGTGTGTCAGACCTAATACGATTCGGTAGTACTCTTCACATATTTTTTTGCAAAAAAACTATGGAAGGGAATTGTCCGAAACCACCTCTTCTGTGCAGCACACAGATTGATCTATGCTCAATGCAGAAAAGCAACAATGATAAATAAGATAAGTAGTTAATGAAAAACCTTCGTTGCCAACAAGGTGCAAGGCGCAAACTGCCTGCAAGCTCATTACTACCCAGTAGGCCAAACACATATTTTGATCTAACAGATTAATTGCTGTTTTTGAGTTTCCTAGCTGTGGTCTACAGGTTTTCAGGTCTGCCGGTTCGTCTACAACTGCGAACAATATTATCAAAGGCTATACGGCATGCCGGAAATAGGGAATAATATGTTATACACTAGGCGTGGGAGCTTATAAACCATAATCGTTTGATGTATTTGTTTACTTCTATTCCTTTCAACATTAAATTATATTTCATAAAATTTTGGATTCAGGGGGTTCTTTTGAGGTTATGATTAAATTATGCGTCCATTTTTGTATGAATTTATATTTTTGGCAGAAACGTCGTGCAATACACCCTTATGGGGATATTTCTTCCTCGAATTAAAAATCGACATGTTTTTGTGTTTTTCTCCTCAACAAATGACTCTTGAGAAATATTCGATCTTTTTTTTTCTGGTGCCACACATATACTAATACACTATTGATTCGTATTCATACTCAGCCTAGAAAATGCTTGGTTAGATTAGGTCTGATCATTAAAATCACAATTCGTTTACAACATGAAATTAAAAAATTGCAGCTCCATAAAATGCGTGTCTGGAAGGTTCTGCCGATGAAAAAGGCGAAGTCATGTGTGATGTTACTTATTGTTTCTAAAAACAGAAAGTCAATTACAAGCATTCTCGAAATTCGTAAAATTTTCCTGACTTCCACAAGAATAGATCCATCCAGAAGATATTTCAACACATCTGAAAACAAAACCAATTTGTCCTCAATTACTGCCTGGGCTACAAAAAATGTTTTATTCATATTTCAGCAGAAAATTAAACAGAAAATTCCGTGTTTTCACTTACGTAGTGTTCTGTTCTAAAATATTTTTTCACGACTGAAGTTTGATTTGTATCCAAATTTTGAACATCCTTATTATTTCACAGAAAGGTCATTCCGACTCATCGATACAAGCCCAATCGACGGGCGAAGATAGCAATAGTAGTGATACAGCCATGAGTGAGCATGGCGACGAACCCATTACCCCAAAGACTGAACCTTCTGACTACCCTATGTTAGACAACCATCACCCATTTGACACCAACGGAGGAATAATGGACCCTTCCAGGACGCCGAGCGGATTCCATAACGCATTGCTAGGATTACAAGGTCGGTATTTCTAAAGTTTTCACAAAATTTTCATCTGAACTTATCGATAACTAGTGACCCGCCCCCATGCGTGCCATTGTGCTATAGGGCGAAGCGCGGCCCCCGCGGCCGTAACGCCGCAACCGCTATGTCCCTGTATTTTAAATCTGTAATATCTTTAAAAATATTCATTTAAATTACATGC
This sequence comes from Leptinotarsa defecta, assembly GCA_015342085.1. Classification (NCBI taxonomy): domain Eukaryota; kingdom Metazoa; phylum Arthropoda; class Insecta; order Coleoptera; family Chrysomelidae; genus Leptinotarsa; species Leptinotarsa defecta. The sequence continues at coordinate 17,339 of WOGO01000339.1, read as the reverse complement.
TGTATTGATCGTTATTAAATGTACTAAAATACTAAGGTACTCAATTGGGTAAGGATTAATGCTGTATTGCCTAAAATCACTTTGTAAATAAGCCATTATTTGTCAAGGATAAAAAATGATTTTTGTGGTTTATCTCTAGGACATAGACATATACTATCGCGAACTTTTTTGTAGACCTTTTGAAGGTAGTATATTTTTTTATCTATCTTGTCGGGTTCAGCCAGCATTTGCAATGTAATCGAATACAAATGTGTTTATTTGCGACATCACATTAGAAACCTCTCAAATTATCAGTGTTTCTCTACTATATTATGCATATCATTTACATATAAACCTTCCTCTTGAATCCCTCTATCTATTTTAAAAACCTGCAACAAAATCGTTGCGTAGTTTCAAAGATCTATGCATACATGGGGACAGACAGCAGGAGGCGACTTTGGAATTCGAAAGTATATTTTTTTATGGATGATGTTAATAGTTATGAATGATGAATAATGATATTGGTGAGCGCGCGTAATACAAAATTAAAAAACAGGTATGAACAATGAAATTTTCCAAATCTCAATTGAGAATATTATTAACTATTATATAAGAATTTCAAAAAAATATAATTTTTTATATATTTTTCATGAGTCAAAAGTACCGAAATGTCAGATTTTTTGATCGTGGAAAGTAATAGATTTTTTTTAATTTTCACTCCAAGATAGAATTTTATTAAAAAAATGTCCCGTTGAGGAAAAAAAAACAATTTCTTGCAATTATTCAAACAATTGCATTTATATCATCATAAAGGTAATTTCAAGAGGATCTCAAAAAAAATTGTTTTCGGTACTCAAGCGCCGATTTCTGAAAGTATATATTTGAATTTTTGACACTGCTTCATAGAAAGTGAAATAAAGTCAAATATGGAGAGTTTTTGGGCGAAGTGGGGATCATCAGTATTCTGTTTAAAAGTGAAATATTAAATTAGTTTTAATCAAAAATGATTTATGCATATTTTCTTTAAAATTTTCTATACCAGAAAAGTCCTTTCAACTAATCTATAACTTCATAAACTTGATCATTTTCTGACTGGTGTTTATACAACACGAAATGTTATTGATTATTTGCGCCCGTTACCTAATTATTCATGCAATTTTATTCTGATACTTGAATTCATAACAAATGTTGCTTAGAATTATGTGGCAGATATTATCAAAGTCGAATAAATTTTATCTGAACAGGATTTATGTAAATGTATGGAATTACATACGATATTAACATGAAATTCGTGAATACATAAACTAAGTGTATGAATTTATTTCGTGTAATTTTGGGACGATTTTTACTCGATAAGGGCGGAGACTAGAAATCAATTTCACAAACAGTTCCACAAGAATGATTGAAGAAATTATAGACTGTTATTCCAAGCTTTTGAGATATTATAACAATCAAATCGGTTGGCTGTTGTAGATTGAGTAATGCGTACATCATCTTAGCATCTATCAAATACAATTATTACTGTAGTTATTTGAAAACGTATTCAATTCAAATTCATTTATTTTCAGGCTTAGGAGGATTCATGCCAGGACCTTCAGGAATGCACCCTAGTCCTGATAACTTTGGTAAGTTTTTTATTGTAACATCAGCAGCAACATTGGAAGAAAATGCATTATATATATACAATATATAACCAGTGTATACCTTTTAGTAACACCATTATGAATAATAATATATTTGTGTGTGGTGGTCGATGGAATATTCTTCAATGCATTGGTCTTCAACAGTGGAATACTGCAAGGTTCAATTCTAGCCCCCTAAACTATTTATAATAGAAAAATTCATTTTATATTCGTGCATTCTGTATTAAACAAAAGGTACAAAATGAAAATGTTTACTTTCGGTGTGAATTCAAATTCGGAATATAATTTTTATTATTTTAAAATGAAGTTTTCCTTCGTGTTTGGTGGAAGGTTATGTAGACGAGTACGATTTAATCATCCTTATCAAACAAAAAATCCGATAATTACCTCAAGTGTTTATTACACATAATAATAATTGTCCCTCGCACCATGAAATTCAAATCAATATCTTAAGATTTATTACAAAATTGAAACTAATGCACGAGGAAATAAATTCAAGCGGCTTCATAAACCGTTGCGACTAGCGTAATAAAGGAAAGTTGCAGATGCGTTGTTCACATTAGACATTATATCTTATCATTCTTTTATCTTTTATTTCGAATTGCAAAAATTTTCAGTACCGTTATTGAAAAGAACAAAATCTGGACACTGATAGTGTCCGGATGGTGGATTGAGCATGAAGTATCTCATATGTTTCGTCTGCTTCTGCGGTAGACATCATCAGTGGTATGTTCGTTAATTACGAGGCCGAAGGTTATATCCAGAAGTGTCAGCAACGACTGATTAGCGAGCTACGTCTTTACTTGTATTTATAATTTCTGTAGGGGGTGGGGGTGACGGTGGGGATGGCGGAGTATTTATTCCAATCCTCACTCCTGATTGGTGCGCACTTCTGCTGGGTCATCGTTCTGATTGTTCCGCACTGTTACTAGGTTGTTCTGATTAGTCCACCTTGTCAAAGGTTCCCTGCTGGTGGGAAGTCAATCCGAGTTGTATTCTAGTTCACTTATGGCCTTTCTCAGTATTGGATTCTGCGTTCTGTTGACCCGCCTATCTTCTTCTTTTCTGGTGCAATTGTTGGGATGCTCGTAGGTCTCATTGACATCTCTATGGAGTCGTACGCGGTAATTTTTAGAATTCGAAAGAACAATAGTATTTTCGTATTTTATTACAGAGTCTGTTTCCACTAGGACATGTTCTGCAATCACGGATTTCTCAGGTTGCATGAGGTGGCAGCTACGCTCATGTTCTTGTATGCTGGTGTTGATGCTATCTATGGTAGTTCCAATATAAACTGAACCACAGTATTATTCTCAACAAATTGATGTTTTTCACTTGAGAAAACTCGTTAATGCAATGGAAACTAAAATTTGAATTTCATTGGTAAGATATTCTGCGGAATTTGGCAAAAACATTTTTTTAATCACAAATAACAAAAAAAAAATACGATTTGCAATTGTAATTTTATGAGGAATTTCTGCAATTACCACAACAAGGATCTGTTGCACCATTTTTGTGAATGAAATCTGCTTCACCCGACACAAATAATCAATAATGCAAACCATCGATCGACTCTCGTGCTTGAACCCCATTACGCACATTTATTAATCCTTGTTTGATAAAGCCCCATCTCTTTGATATATTTTAAGAAATTACTCCCAACCCTTATCACGTTTTTGCTACGTACGTCACGATGCTTTCGTCTTTTTTCTTGTTTGGTTTCCATGCTTTCGAATAAAATATTTTTATGTGGTATTCTTGACGTTGCATGTTAGGAGAGGGCGAAAAATATAATGAAATCTTGTTCAGTTTTTGTTATATTTTGTTTGAAGGAAATTAGTCGTTTGATGAAACTTATCAGAGAAAGCGTTCAATAATATTCAACGAAATTACATCCAAGAACTAGCACTTATAAAATCTATATCCTCAATTGTATGCAAACAAAAGACCACTCAGTCGGTTAAATGACGAAAAAGTTTCAGAACTTATATTAGAGCTTATTCAAATGACATTTCACAATTCACCAATTGAACGATTATGATGATACATCAGTGAAATTGTCACCAAAAATGTTAACTTATACCGGGTGAGTTTTTTTGCCGATCCATATAAAATCTTTCTCTGTTTCTCGGACACGAAACGTCAGCTTGAAAATATTCAATCGTCATCTTGTACAATTTGAAAAATGGTAATGAGAAATTTTTTTTGTTTCTTAATATCTTTTCAAATATCTTCAGAAAAAGTGAAACGAAAAAGGTTCTGGTCCAACTCGTTTCTTGGCTTCACAGTGAATAAAATAATTAAAAATTGGAAATCGAAACAGAATCATATGCTTGTGAGGCTTCAAGAAATCATCTTGAATGGAAACAGCCTAGATGAAATAATCAAATCAATTATTTGATCAAGTGTGTGGAATTCTGAGAAGTAGGTATAGGACTAACACTAAGGCAGAGGATTAATACATCTTAAGAGGCTCAGTTCATGATTAAAAACAACAAAAGTACTATAACATGTTATCAATCGTTCGACAAATTATTCATGATCATTTTCAATTCATAACTGAAATTCAAAACACCGATAAACCTGACAGAAGCGATCATTACTACTACTATTATTATTAATAGCCACATTTTCTGAATACTTTTGACAATAATACTTTGTACTATTTGAATTTACTGGTAGTTACTTACATTTGTGTTAAGGAGTATCATAATAGATGAAACAAGAAATATCTGAATACAGCTCACTATAGTTTTTAATAAAAAAGATATCATTGTTTTGCCATTATAATTGAATACTCTAGATGTCGCCAGTTCTTAAATTCACCGATTCTCTCATTAATCTCCCAAAAGTATTTTTATTCTCATTCGGCGGTCGAAATTCAGGCTTTGGTTTTGCAACAGACCGTCATGTGAAACTTTATTTATCTTGGATAAGAAACGTGTGATTTTTCTATTGATTCCATTCATGTTTCACCATAGCACTACTGATGAGACTTATGGCAGGTGTTGGATCAAGAATGCTTTGTTTAATCTCATGTTTAAATACTCTATTACCAAATCTCTATTCAACAAAAGCTTCAATACTTAATTAATTTTGATTCACATACAATTCAAATATTTGACGCAAAATTCGCCAACTACTTTGGCGTCATCAGGAAACGAACTATACTTATTTCCTAACTCTAATATGTAACAGGATATTGATGACTTCGGGACATTTCTTTTCAAATTGAAGATACTGGTTCCTGAAACAGTAGATAATGACCTGTTTAAAATAAAACTGTTGTCCCTGTCTATAGTTCTCATGCCACCTCTTACGAATTCCAGACTTCCGAAAGTATCTGAAAGTCTTAGGTTATTATTGTTTCAATATATGGCAGTTCTGATCGACACTGGACTTTTCTGGTTTGCAAAATCGAATATGTGCTACGTGTTCTTTGAAACTAGTTTCAATAGGTCCTCTCGTCCGACCAACACACTGTTTGCCCCATTTCATTAATCTCCGATTTTTTGGTTTCCATTATCTTGTCTTCAGCGTGTTTAATCTTTTACAATCCCCTCACCCAAAATTAGCGAAGAGTTTCTCGATAAAGTGTACTTGAGATTTACAATTAGATAAAAAAAAATAAGAGAATCGAAACGTTCACACACGTCTACAGAAGTGAGCAAACTGAAAAAATTATCATTCTTATTCTCAGTTTCATTCTCATTCTTATTCTTATTTTCATTCTTATTCTTATTCTCAATCTTGATCTTCTTCTTATTTTTATTCTTACTTATTATTATTATTTTCCTTGTATAAGGATATATTCATCACGAAAGAATTGCTAATTTACAAAAGAGGAAGAAACCGGAACTCCTAGAGGAAGAAAGTGTGAATTATCATAAACTGAAATATTTAGTATTCAAATCACAATAGAAAACCGAAATTCGAACTTTTCATTTAGACAATGTACAATATTGGCAAAGTAAGATTTTTTTTCATAACTGTGACATAGCTGTGAATTTTTTCTGCAATTTGGTGTTGACCAAAACATTGAAAATTGATATATTCAGGTTATATGTTCAAAGGAATTTTTCTTTCTGTTTTGATCCAGAGAACACCCTGTTCATTACGGTCGAAGTCGAACCTCGGTTTTGTAAGTAATCGCTGTTAGGAACCGCGATCTCAGGTGATGGGTCTAGTGCAATCCCCCATTGAATATTTTGAACGGAAAAAGCATATGATCCAAATAAGTTTGTGAACTCAGAGTTTTTTTCTTTAGTTTTCTACTAAATTAAAAGAGAACTCGCCCTGTGAATGTTTCGTGCTAAGAGGCAATTAACAAAAACCTATTACCGACGAAATACTTTCCCCTTCGAACTGACGAAGAAAAGTTTCTGGAATATTCGTAGAATAATCAGATAAATCGTCCCTATAAAAACTAGTCGTCTATGTTTAGTAATAGCTGTGATTTCTATCGATGGCAATAAAAATAACCGAATTTAAGTGAATGATATTCATAACTGTACAAAGGGAGAGAGAAATAATCCTAAAGATCTGAGTAGAAAACATTCTCGAAAAAAATGTTTCGTATCTTTTAACTTGATATAATTCAGTTGTTATTCGTTGACGAACTCTATTGTCAATTTTGTTTCGGTATCTCCAGAAAAGATTGTTTGAGTCAAGTGGGAGTGAATACACCTTTTGACAACCTTAACATTTTATCACAACGATTGGGTTGTTTTTTAAAATCTCTAGTAAAAATATATGTATTTTTATTATCATTTTTAAGTATTCTGAAATACCATCGTATTGTATAATCTTTGTTCGACCGGTAGATATGTTAACCTACCGGCGAATCCCTGGCTTCACATTGAACATCTTCCATCGTCCTTATATCCTGTAGTCGTCATGGAAACCAGATGGAAACGGCGATTTACAAATATGGACACATTAGAAGGCTTTAGTCGTTCTTCTCTCATACAGTGTGTTATCAAAATTGAATTTTTAGTGCGAATACTTCGAAAAAATACTTGCTTATTTCAAATATATTGATCAGTTCCTTGGAATAAGGAGGACTGTGAAGACGAAAGTTACAACAAACACAAAAATTGACTGCAATGACGACAATACAATTTGAGTTGAAAATTCTTCGGGATTGAATTTTTTGAAAATACTAGAAAGGAAGCATTAATTTTATAACTTGGTAGAAACAAAATACGCGGAATAATACCCTGAAAATGTTGAAAAGTATGCTGACCCTGAAAATGGGTATTTCCAAGTTTTCTAAACCAGGACCAGTTTGGATTTATTTGTGGATCACAATCCAAAAAAACCCAACAGTTCATTTTTGAAATAATTCTGACAAAACCCAGGTTTAAAGTTTAATGAAATATACTACTTGCCTGTCTCGCTATTTTCGATGAAATACCAATAAAACAATTTTATATATTATTCACAGTTGTTCACTTCAACCTTGAAACAAAAAATTATATATTGTGAAATTATTATTTCTAATCCCTTTCAATTCAACTACATCACACCAAAACTCTTTCAGAATCATTATCTTCACGGAAATATGACAGAATTAATAGAATCTGACTCAGTTTTTATTAACGAGCAAAGCTTTTCTCATTTTGGTTTAACAAAAATAAATTAATGTATCGGTAAGATGATTACTAAATTCAAGTTCTGTTGAAAATTACTTTTCTCAATAAAAAAATTAACAAACAGTTTCCTTATCGCCCCAAGTCAACATAATTAGAAGATAATTGTACTAAGACCTTTATGAATAGACTGTATGATCGCCAATACATAAAATTTAGATTCAATTCGCATTTTAGTCAGAGATATTTCCATTCATTGGTCGACAATTTCTTTATTCTGCGTCTGCCAAACGAAAGAAAATATAAAAAAATTAGTATACTTTTTTGTCCCTTCTGAATAATGGTAAAAATCTGTCATTTTTTTGTTCATTATATTATAGTTGAAACAACTGAATTGTCCTATATTCTTATAAATGACTGAAAATACCGAAACACCCAAACTATGAAAATATTTCTGATGCTGTTTTATTTTTAAAATCAGTAATTGCCGAAATATACAAGAGAAAGTGAAAAATCAATTAATCGATTTCTCATTTAGGATGAAATTGGTCTATACTTAATGGAAATCAAAGATAAACATATTTTTATAAAACAGTATGGAAAACTGCAACACCTTCACCATATACTAACTTCTTCAGGTGTTTTAACAGTGTATACTAATACAGTGAAATGATTATGGTATTAAACTGGTCCGAGGAAGCTATCTTACAGTGAACGAGTGTTGTGGTTTTGTAAACTGTTTTGTAAAAATCTCACAGTGAAAGTTTCAAGAATACGAACCAATTTTATATTTTTCCTGTTATTGGTGAGAATTGTAGTTCAACAAATATTCTGGAATTAAATCTAGTTTCAAAAGCTACTACTGTCTTCGATCTACCATCGGTATTGTTAACATTATTCGTAACCAATAACAGTTTAAAGTTAAAAAATATATTCGTTTTACGTGCGTTGTTAGTATTTATATGATTTGAAAATAAGTTTCGAGACATATAAAGTTCTTCAGCTTCAGCACATAACCCTGCGATTCGTAAAATGCTTTGCCAATCCCTTCCGAAAGGGTGACCCTTCGTTATTGCTACCTTAGTGGTATACAAATGGGAATAATGATATTGAAAAACCCATAAGCTTCTCATTTTTTCTGGGGTTCTTCAATTCACAATCATAACCCTATAAGTAATTTGGTCACAAATTCATGGCTTTTAGTAGATTCTCGTAACCTTCCTGAATTACCGAGATTATTTTGTGTGGAAAATATACAGATCTATTTTCTATCAAACAGTTTTGACAATTCGAAATGTAAGAGCACCATTCCACTTTCTTTCACTATGCCTTACCAAAACAAGCTTTCTTTATACTCATTTTTTCACCCCAACGCCGCACGTTCTAGACAAAGTACGTTTCGCCGATAAACAGCTTTTCCGTATTTCCCAGCTTTCCCTGGGTTTTCTCACAGCTACCAAAATATCCGTCGACATGCGTTCATTTCCTTTTATATTCTAGAAATCGAAAGTGTTCATATAAATGTTATTTTCGGTTTTCGCTTCCAACGCTACTGGAAGCGGAATAGAGTCATCTTGAGAAGTCGTTGATTTTGTTTACCAACAAGTTGATTGTTTTATTCCGTTTATTATTTTGTGGAAATCATTTCCGAAATGGTTCGAATTCGGATGAGGTTAATCTATGTGTTTGTACTTTTGTTTGTGATGAACACTCGAAAGATAGTCAAAGCGAATGAAGATATATGAAAAAATCTCTGAAGAGATCAAACTAGGATAGATAAATACTTATCGGATTTCTTCTAAATAAAGTGAGTAATAATATTTTTTATGTGAAACGGTTTTATTGAAAAATGTACTGAAAGGTAAAACATAATTCGGAAAGTTCTAGGTAGCAGTCATCACACCACTCTCTCAGCAATCTACGGTAATGATCAGATGAAAAAATGATAAAATACCATAGATTGCTGAAGAGAGTGGTTTGATAACTGCCTTTTTATTTTTCAGTACATTTTTCAATGAAACCGTTCAACATAAAAATATTTATCTTATTTTATTTTCAAGTTTTTAGTTTCCAATTTTTATCCATCCTAATGCCATACAGTTATTGGCACGTTTTAACCGTTCACCTTAACTTGGGTGGTGTATGGCTAACGACGTATTATTTTTAGTCATCCCAACTCCACACAGTCCTCGACACGATACAAGTCTTGACGACTTGGATGGGAGATCCATGCTTGTATCCCGATTATGAGTTGACAAAATTCTTTGTATAAATTATATTGGATTTGCATCTTTTTCATATTGCACTAATATAGTACCAGTCAAGCCCTGTTATTTGATACCCATATTGAGGTAGTTGTAAAAAAATATGTAATCCCTCATTTTGTAGCTGCGGCCATTTTGAATTTGCATCTTTTTCAAAATGTACTACTATTCTACTGGTCAAGCCCTGTAATTTGGTACCCATATTGAGGTAGTTTTAAAAAAATATGTAATCCGCCATTTTGTAGCTGCGGCCATCTTGAATTTGCATCTTTTTCTGAATGTATACTATTCTACTGGTCATGCCCTGTCATTTGATACCCATATTGGGGTAGTTGTGAAACGATATGTAATCCGCCATTTTGTAGCTGCGCCCATATTGGATTTATAATGATACAGAATTTATTGAATTGTATTGTCATCAAACTTGAATGTATGTACCAAATATCAGATCAGTCTGTTAACAGGAATGGGATCAAACTTCAATTACTAAATTTGGCCCAAATAAGTAAATAAATAAACAAATAGGGCTAGCTAAATAAAACCGTTATTAAGAGAAATTTCATTATTCAAGCAAATATACTCCCTAAAATCGAAAAATGCACGGAGAAATCGAAGTCCTTTATGTCAAGTTGATTATAATATTTCGGACAATTTCCCGTTCATCGTTTTGGGAAAATAATTTTCAGGAGTTCGAACTCGGAAGATTAATCTATGGGTGTGTTTTGCATTAGTGAATAGTACCAAGGCAGATGCACAGGCTTGAAAAATATTTTTTTAAATCGATTGATGCTTTGAAGAAACAGTCATTTGTGTTGTTAACAATGATTCAGCCCTATTCATTCGGCCCCAAAATCTCATTCACTACATGGGTTAAAGAATTTGAAGAAATCGATACTGATACTTCTTTTGTTTGGTGCCCAAAGATGAAACAAGCGACTGCTATCAACAAATTAGGCAATCATCAAAATCTTGCTTGTTTGGGAATAACTGGAGCAATGGTAACCCTTTTATAATAACGGGGGAGTCAGGAATGGGTCAATTCAGACATGAAAATTCACCGAACTACAAGGGATGTTTGTGAAAATGGATATTTCATGGGGCAATTTCGTGTGGCAAATGACTCCAACACAAACTTCACGGTCAGTCTTATGAATAATGAATAGTTGGGTCGAAAACCGAAGACTAGATGGGAGCTGAACTATTATGTCCTTCAAGATCATTAATAATTTGAGGTATCAAAGAAATGTGCAGACTAATCAATATTCTTACAAGTAGCCAAGCTGCACTAGGTCAATTCATGAACCCAAGAGTGGCATCGAAGTTGGTAAAGGAATGTCGTGAAAACTAAATGAAGTGGCGGAAAGGAATATATTGGCTATAGACCAAAGGCCAGGACCCCCAGAAATCATTTGCAATGAAAAAGTGTGCTAGACACGGATGTGTCTTGAAGCAGCTGAGGAAAGAAGGGTGATTTCAGAAGTATCCAACCTGACCTAGAGATGGCGATAGTTATCACTGTATTGGAAAGTACACAATCTATAAAGCATATGTTTCAAGTTTGAAGACGCTGCGTTGTTTAGTATTTGTTTGCCAGCCATCACTGGCAAAGGTTTTTCGTGAAAATGTGAAAATGCAGCTACACCAATATGAAAGCTGAACATGGATGAAACATGGGTCCATAACTTCACACCCAAGACAAAAGAACAATCAAAACAGTGGACTCAAAAGAAAGAACCAGCTCCAAAAAAGGCGAATACTGTTTCATATGTAAGGTCTTGGCATCGGTTTTTTGGGATGCGCGTGGAATAATTTTCATTGACTATCCTAAAAAAGGTAAAACTATCAAAGGCGAGTATTATGCTAACTTATTTCAACGTTTTAGTGAAGAAATCAAACAAAAACGGCCCCATTTGGCTAAGATTATGAGGAGTTCTTTTTATAAAAACGGTATCGAACTTATCGAACATCGCTGGGAAAATTGTATAGAGCTGCAAAGAGATCATGTTGAGAAATAAATACAATTTTTTCAATTTTTTTTTGTTTGTTGGGCCGAGTACGTCTAAGGCCACCCACTAGTCAAACATTTACATTGCAACTGTCCGAGAAAACATTGATAGACTGTACATTGTAGATTATAGTTGAAGATCAACTGTGGAATAGAATTAGAATTGTTCAGCAAGTAAACTTGCTTGTTTAGTTGCTGTTGAACTAGGCATTCCAACACCAATTCAAATTTTTGGCACTCTGTTAAGATATAAACTATGCACAAATTAATAAATTTCGCAAATTATTCCTCGTTGCGAAAATTCTGATTTGGAAATCAGAGGACCATCGCTTTGATGAAGCAAATTGGGGTTTTGCTGAGCACAAACTGAAATATAATTCCCTAGCAACCCTCGATATTACAGGAGAACTATAACCGTTAAAACATGACTGCAATACAATATCATCGCAAGATATCGATCGGAAGATACGCGGAATGACAATTTCGAATTCTGGACGACTACAGAGAGGGGGAAGCTTAAACGTAGCGTTATATGATTACTGAAATGATAACGTACAGATCCACAGGGATATTAAAATAAACATAGAGGTTTCTGAGAGGAAAACCGTATAATTTAAAGGAATATATGGGTTGTTAAAGTTAATCCCATAAGTGAAAAAAACTATGTTGATTTACTTGTGATGCACTGTTTGGAACTTTTGATGTAGTAATGAATATTACTGAAGTTTTCTCCCAAAGCCAAACGTTATTTCAACACCTCGACACATGTTTCGATCACCAAGTGATCATCTTCAAGAGGAATATCAAATTAGTTTGACGGTAGCCAGTCGGTTCGGACGGTAGCCGATCGGTTCGACGTAGGTGCATTATTCACTACCTCAAATCGACAAATCGGCAGCCGTGGTGGTCGCTGGTTTGAGCCCCAGGCTGAACGATCGATTTTCACTTGCTATCGTCCAACCCGTGTTAGGAATCACACGTTAAAAGGTAAGACCTCGTTAGTCCTTAGCTCGCACAATTTTCGACTTCTGAGGGTTGTCGTTCGTAGGGGTGCGACAGCTGGTTAACGGAAAAACAGATTTTGAACTGATTTTAAACAGATTTACAAAAGTAGTTCCTATAGATTACAACGGTCAGCTACAGGCGACCGCGGTCCGTTTGCGGACCGCGCAAAGTTTGTAATATGTTGTATACGAAATACAAATTGATACGTAGATGAGGTATACTATACCTTCATAATATATAATTGAAATATTTGTAAACCGAAGAGATACAAGCAAATATAAAATTAATATGTGATTTGATACAAAACAGGTCTGCTTTTCATCGCAAAAGATATTGCAAGACAAGAATTCACTCATTTTCCGACAATTCTTCTATATAAAAAGAACTCTGAAGGAAACATTGGTCATAAGAAGTTCATGTAATGGCAGAATGGACAGATATGGCTGTTGTTTAATCTATATCGAAGTCATTACTTCGAAAAGAGATAATTGATTTGCAAGAAGATGTGTCTTTGCACATAAAACGGTATGCACTGAAGAATTTTGGACCAAACATGTCCAAGAAAAATATGAAAATTGAAAGAAATACTATGTTTGGCTCGACATACATATGTGAAACATCTTTCTCCAAAGATGAATTTTTTGAAAAACAAACGCCCATCTAGAAGACACGCTTCGAATTTGCTGTTCCTCTCAAGAACGAAACTATAAAAAAGTGGCTCAAGACCGTTGGTGTAGTTTCTCACATTTATTTTAGGCCTTGTGTTTTATAATTCAGAATTTGATTTCAAAGTGAAATAATACCTAGGTAGCTCTTAATTAGTATCAATTGTTTTTTTCTGGGCCTCGTATCTGGACCCCATCTAAAACTACTTGCCAACCCCTGCTATAGAACTATCAGAAGAACGTGAAGAAACATATGTCACATAGAGAAGAACGAAGAAAATGAGAAGAATGAAAGCCAACACCATTATAAAATGACAAGAGAGGTGGAATTGTAATGTGACAGTACTACAATGGACCTAGACACTCTTGCCCCCAATGTCCTGGATAAACGTAAGAGACTGGAGTAGTTCCCGAAGTAGGTTTCAACATGATGGTTCAGAGCAAATGAATTCAGGACAAGAAAAATGACAATGAAAGACGTGGGATGTATTGCAGGGAAAAATAGGCTTGCAATGTAATGGAATATGTCGCATACATTAATTTGAATTCGACCTTGTTTTGACTTTTTAGTTGTCATTTGTAAATAGATTTGAAAACATTTCCACTCAATTTGAATATTTGATTTTCGAAATAGATAACATCAATTTACCAAGAAAGTTTTTTGAATTGGTAAACATTTTTCCAATTGATCTTTCTTCTTGAAATTAATCCTCACATGGTCGAGTTAGACAAGCATTGTGTACTTACTGCCAACTTTTCCAAAATTGGGTTAAAGTCTATCAGTCAAAGCGTCACATTAATTTCAAATCGCTCAGAAACCCTCAATCGGGTAATTTATTTACTTGCTCCAAATCTCTCCCGAAATTCAACGTAACCTCCCGTTCCATTCATCTGCTACATGGTCCATTCCTTCTGGACAAAAGCAGAAATACTCTAAAACGGGCGAGAGGTATAAATCAATAGACCAATGTCAGAGATACGGGGTCCATACAGAGCAATCTCGATGTTTGAACCTCCTTTTCCATTGCTTCAATTCGAGGTCTGATCCTCCTTCCCCTCTCACTGAAATGGAGTTTGTCCCTAACAGTTCGTCGATCAATTGCAGAAGCTCCTCGTTAAGATTGTTTACGCACTACAGACATTTTCACGAACGGAATGAAATGAAATTATTCTGGACGGTTCACAGGCGTGCGAATTATTTTTTCTGCGGTCGACATTTTTATGTCATTTATGTTTCATTGCTATTGATTCAGAGACGTGAGGAGTGTCTCTTTTTCTGTCTGCAACGACGGATATACTATTATTGATCTTCACTAAAGTTTATATAAAATGACAAGTGAAATAGTAAAAACAGCAAACCGAGAAATTATGTCAAGGCTTTGACACTTTTGGTCTAGATGAGATAGTGTCTACGATATATAAACCTTCAAATTGAACAGAAACTATGAAAGTTTTCCAATAGTTCATCATGGTTTACAAAACTGTGACACGTGTTTAGTTATACAACAGCTTCCTCAAGCAACACTGATTGAGGAAGCTATTTTGTGCGAAACACATGTCGCGGTCTTGTAAACCATTTGTAGTGAAAATCATGATAAGCAATCTGTAAGTTGATATGCATTTTCATCCAGTATCTGTCAGTTCCTTTCAACTGGAAATGTAATTCAAGTTGAATGACCTATTCATGAAAAATTGTTCTCGACTCACAGGATATCTTGAAAAAATTGTTCAGTTGTCCACGAGGATCTGATAACTGAAATATAGAATGTTAGAGGATATTCTGTGGATCAATGAAGTATATAGATTGTTACGACTATTATCAACAAGAGAGGTTTCATACTTGACTCGCAAGATGATTGAACATGTGTAAGTAAAATATTTAATAAACGCGTTGAGCTACTTAGTTACGTTATTTGTTTTTTCCAAATCCAAAATAATTACATAAGTAATAACTCAATAAGTTATGCTGTTTGAAAACAAACACTCTACTATTTGTATTTGTTTAGCTCAAATATATTCAATGAAAATGTAGTAACATTACACTTTCTGCAAGTGTAATGTTACTTCTTCGTATTATCACTTGTGCTCAGTGCTCCTGAAATATCAAAAGAGGTATTATATATCTCAGTTGCATCACTGAAACTGAAAATGCAGTTCAATTCTTATTGATAAGATGGAGCCCCCCCAAAACAAAATTTTCTATACGCCTCTGCTTGTGCTATCAACACAGAAAGTGTTATCTCCTGTCTGTCTATCTCACCATCTATTGTTATACCTCAAATATATTGGTCCAGAAAATCAATATTTCATCTCAGATAAGCTTCATAGCCCTTTTTATAAATTTCCATTGTGCGAAAAAACTGAGAAATTAATAAATGAAGTATTAAAAATATGAAAAAATAATCAATGAGTACTTACCGATGAAAAGTTGAATTATAAGGACGCTAATTTGTAACGAAAATAAATGTTCATGATCTGAAATAGAGATGAAATGAGAATTTGGGATGGAAAAATGTAATAAATATCAACTAAAATGTCAATAATATATAAAAATGATAAAAATATTGAGAAACGAAAATAAAAAAGACAAAAAACGAGTTAAGCGGAAAAGAAAATCATGCCACTTCATAACCTTTCGATTTTTAAAATCTAAATTAATTTTCACACTAGTGATAGGTACCTCGTGGGCTAAAAAGTCTCGGGTCTGACACATGGATGGCGTTAGTCTTATTCCTTTTACTTTTCAGTTAGTACTAATCTTCAAAATGAAGCTGTTGAGATTTCATGATATTCTGTTCATAAGTTTGTGAGTTATTGTGTTAAGAGTGCCACTACTTTTGTTATTTGCAAAACAATGAATCGAAAACAATTTCGTCTTTTAATTTTATACTGTTTCTTGGTGCGAAAAAATACCTTTCAAGCGAAGCAATGCCTTGAAAAGTGTTATGAGAACTCCGCTCCATCAGACTTCAAACGTGATCGTAGAGACACTGATGATGCAGACGCAGTGGACATCCAAATGAGGCAGTGCTACCAAAAACATAAAAAAATCCACAAAATCGTTGAATGATCGAAAAATTAAGTTGCGTGAATTTGCTGACATTGTAAATTCATCAAAAGAAAGTGTTGGCTCTATATCGCATACGCATTTGACTATAAGAAAGCTTTATTCAAAGTGAGTGCCGCACGTGTCACACCGTGTAACAAATCAATCATAACAATGGCAAAACTACATGAATTTAAACTTCTAATTACTCCCACATCCACCAAATTCGCCAGATTTGGCTCCCAGCGACTACTTCCTATTCGCAGACCTTTAGAAAATGTTCACTGCTAAGAAGTTTTGCTCGAATGAAGAAATTATTGCTGAAACTAAGGCCAATTTTGAGGCAAAATATAAATCTTTCTACAAAAGTGATACTGAAATATTAGAGCGGCACTGGAATGATTGTGTGGCTCCTGATGGAGATTACGTTGATAATAAAGCTAATTTTGAACAAAAAAAAGTTTTCTTTCTCAGGTCCAAGACTTTTCAGCCCATAAGACAAGTACACAACAAATTTATTTTTTGAACAGATCAACTCAAAAAATTGAAATTAATGCATAAATACTTCATTTTGAAGTGAAATTGACAGATGAAACTTTCAAAGATGGCGACTGGAAAGGGGGGGTCTTGTGACACATCTTTTTAAAGCTCCTGACAAATGCTTCACAACCCTAGAATAAAATGTCAATATCTTCAACTACTACAAAATGGCGGAACTTTTAATAATTACCTGAATACATTGACATTCAACTAGATAATATGAGGTAATAAGCTTGAGGTCACTTCAGAAGATGCTCGAAATGACATATGAACAGCCTATCCGATATTGAAATCAAATTTGGCTATAAAGTAATATGCATTGATTTAGAAAATTGTAAATATCTCGAAAACGATCACCTCCAGCGTTGTTGAGGATGTGTACCTTTTTTACTTGGAAAAGGTGTGGGAATTGCGTTTTTTCATGAAAAGTACCGAATATTTACTGTCAAAAAATCTAGGGCAATTTGAAATGAATAATGTCAGCGTACGCAGCGCCCTCTAGATGTTACATGGAAATTAATACGAAATTATGATTTCCCACGTCAAAAAAACCTTGGGTACCGAATTTCGTGTAAATGACTTATTTTTTGCAAGAGTTATT
>WOGO01000338.1:0-25171 GCA_015342085.1 Leptinotarsa defecta | reverse complement strand
AATAATGGGATGTTAATAAAGGGTTCATTTGTGAATTATCGCAAAAGCAGTAAACTTTTCAGTTAATGTACCCAAAACAAAAATATAATAAAAATTTGCAGTTACCGATTAATTTCATGAAAGGCATAAATATTTACTTTCAATGTTCAACATATGGTTTTAAATTATCAGAACCCCAATTTGCCAAAGAATTAGCAAAATGAGGAATAATCCTACTGTTCTTCAAAAATAGAAAATCCAAGAAGATTATGATGCTGGATATAGTTATCGCATATTTCCTGAAACTATATTTATTTGGTGGTGAGATAACGGCTTGGATAATGGAAATCATAAAGAAAGCTATAAAGAAACCAAAAAGCTGAAGTTGAAAAATATCCAGTAAATAATTTGAATTTATTGTGAGTAATCAAATAATCAAGATAATAATTTGGACAATAATTCTATTCCTCCATTTAACCAAACAAATTCTTGAAATTAACCTATCTAACTAACCAATTATCATTATTGAATTGTGACTGATTTTACGTTATTCAAGTAATATTTTATTGTGAGATTTTCACTAAATAGTTTACAAACCCACAACACTATTTTGTTATACAATAGCTTTCTCAGGAGTGTTCATACATATAGCGAACACGTGTTGCGGTTTTGTAAACCGAAAATATTGAATACGTTACGGATTTTCATCAAACATCGGCTAAATCCATAACATTTATAAGTTAATCTCGATATTACTGTGGTATTCTATGTTATAAGTAATAATAATAATGTTAATAAATATTTTCCTTAATAAATTCGCATATATGCCTAACGGCCGTGGCCAAAGTGTAGTATTCACATGTTTCAATATCAGTTATGAATGTGTATATACTCGTTGAATATTATTTTACGCACTAATATGTCACTATTGCACATCAATTACAATTGAGATGTCACTATAATAAAATTCAGAAAAAATATTGTCAGCAATTGTGAATAGAAAGATCAGTTTTCATTAGGGCACAATAATAAGATTCTAGATTCCTTTTAATTCAAATGTATATCAAACTATATTTTGTCGAGAAGAAATATTTTGAAAAATTGTTTTGGAAATGAATATTTGTTTTGAAATGTGAAAACAAAATAATTTGGAATAAACAAATATCAATGAAAATTGTTTATTTTCAGATATTGTTGGTAAATATGGATACAAGCAAAAATAATTACTGCTTAGACAATTAATTTCCCTTCGAATATTGAATAACATAGAAGTGACAATGTAACGAAAGATCTCTTTCAATATTAAAATAATTCAAAAGAAAAAGAGTCACTACTAAACTCTGATTTCAAATTCGGAATCTACGGAGTTTATTGTCAGAATTTGATAAAATTTCGAGTTCAGAGTTGGAATTTAATAAAATCATCATTAAATTTCGACGGCAATTTCGAAATATTTATTAAGTCAGACTTTGAACCCGGAATTTTGTTAAATTCTAAATTTAATCTTGAATTGTTGTTAAATTCAGACTTAAAACTCAGTATTTTACTAAATTCCGACTTCACTCATGGAATTTTGGTTTAATTCCGATTTTGACCTAAGAATTCCATTAAATTCCGACTTTAAACTTGAAATTTTCATTAAAATCAAACTTTGAATTTGAAATTTTGCAAAGGTTCTACTTTGAGCTAGAAATTATATAATTATAGAAGGGCGACTTTAAACTGAAAATTTCGCTAAAATCCAATTTCAAACTAGAAATTATATTGTTAGTTGTTTTATTCACACTTTTGTAAATTCTTAATTTGAACTTGGAATTTTGGTTGATTCCTATTTTAGAGTATTTTTTTTAATTACAACTTTCAACTCGGAATATTGTTGAATTCTGATTTCAAACGCGGAATTTTTTTTAAATCCAAATTTTATTAACTTTCGAGTTTGAATTCAGAATTTTATCAAACGCCCAATTCAAACTCGAAACTTGTTGAATTTTATTTTTATTTGAATTGCTTTCATTTCGACCACAACAATGAGTTATGTGAAAAATTTCCAATAAAATTCAATGTGCTTTTTTGAGTGCCACCTTTATATTTTTACATTCTATCACCACACCTTAACTAAGTACCCTCTGGGCTTCACACTCCCATAGTCGGTGGGCAACTGCCTGGCTCCTATCACTTTCACCTTGAACTGTTTGGCGTTTTCACAAAACGACACCCTGAAGCCTATCTGAGGAACACTCGCGGGTTTTTCCGAAACGTCCAAAACCTGCTTCTTCTTCAGCAGGAAATTTCTTACCGTGTTCACAGTGTGTTCCATATCGGCTAACTGTGGTCAACGCATCACAGACCAATCGTCGACAATTGACCGAACAAGAGAATTAAGCGAATTGAAAAGGACATCCACACAGGGAGTTATGAGTTCCAACTGACCCGATACGGTTAATTATTTGATGTTGAAGCGGAGTTTATCTTATCGAAATTACGTATGGCAAATACATTGAGAGAATTGCTGTAAATGATTTTTTATTGCTCTCTGAACGGGATTTCAATAGCCGAGTGTTTGTATGTTTGTTTGCAGTTGAGATGAAGCGTATCGGATATATTTGGTCTGGGCACATAATGTAAATAAAAGAGATATAAAGAAAAAAGCTGTGTTATTGTGATATCACCATAATTTTATGTGAACTAAGGGCGGGTTGAAAAAATAAAATTTAATTTCAGAGATATATTAAACCCCGATGATTTAATTTCACAATTCAATATTGAATAAATGTTTATGATGTCGAATTTCACTAGTTCGGACTTCCATTGTCTAATATATAAAATGATTTGAAATCCCTGAAACAACTAAAAAAGAAGAATTAAAAATAAATAGCTGTAAATAACAACAATATTAACCAAAAAACCCTGAAATGAAATAATAGTGAAATAAAATACAAGTAAAAATAAAACATTGAACAAAAATTCAAAATAAAAGAAATATAAAATGAAAATGAAGATAAAAATAAAAAAATAAAAAAGTTACAAAATTTCAAGCCAAGTTAGTTCATGACGTTTCGATTGTTAGTATCCACAATCGTCTTCGGGTGATGACTGTACTGATTCCTCCGAGAGATGACTATTTATGGGTCGTTCGAGTACTTTCACTCATCCCTGCTTTCCATTTTTTCCGCTTCACTGGTTCAGTGCAGTGGAAGATGACCGTTTGGCGGGAGTTGGCCATTTTTCGCTTGATGATGGGTTTCCATATCTTGCGTGTATTTCTACGCTGGCTTGGCTGAATACGTTGTTGGGCAACATGTATTCAGAAATAATTGTTATTTACAGCTATTTATTTTCAATTCTTATTTTTTAGTTGTTTCAGGGATTTCAAATTATTTTATATATTAGTCAATGGAAGTCCGAACTAGTGAAATTCATCATAAAATTTATGAAAAATGAACCGTGCATTTGGCAAAGATAGTGTTAATGAACGTACTGAACGAAGTAGGTTTCCGAAATTTCGTTCCGGAGATTTTAGCCTCGAAAATGAGCTCCAAACTGGTCGACCTATAGCAATCCAGGACAAGGTTTGAGAACCCTGGTGGAGATTGATCCATCATAAACGGTGCGTGGGATGACGGAAGAACTGGGTATCAGCTCCCATGCGGTTTTCGAACGTATTGGCAAGGTCAAAAAGCTTGAAAAGTGGGTGCCCCACGATTTGAACGATCGACAGAAATTGTCACATTTCGAGGTGTGTTCTTCTTGTTTATGCGCAACCAAAACGATCCTTTTTTTGACAAGAGTAGGCGTTCAGGATAGTGGTTGCACTTCACAAAGGCGAAAAAACACCAAAAAGACCATGGGTTTCTGTATGGAAGTCAACGGCTGGTGTGATTCACTATAACTTTCTGCAACCGGGCAAAACCATCACAACAGAGTCCTTATGTAAGGAAATCGACGAAATGTACTGAAAATTACGTCAGCAGCAGCCGGAACTGGTCAACAGATGAAGTCCAATCCTGCTTCACGAAAACACCCGTCCGCACGTTTCACAAATTTCGAATATTAAACGAATTGAGCGTCGCATTTCTGCCTCAAAGATCATACCCCCGTACCTCTCGCTAACTGACTACCATCTTTTCAAGGACTTCGATAACTTTCTCACCAGTAGAACCTTTGCCAATCAGGACCAGGCAAAAACGGCCTTCGTCGATTTGATCGAATCCCGAGCACACAATTTTCATTGTGACGGAATTAGTCGACTTGTGTAACGTAGGCATAAGTGCACCTGTCAACACTGGGCGTGTTAGAATAGCCTGACTTCGTGCTTCATAAACACAATTCAATATGAAAACCTTTTTCGTTTTCTACTTCTCCATCATCAAAATCAAACAAAAAATCTGGAAAACATCCAAAACAGGAAGAATAAAAATGAGTACAATATAAACTGGGAGAAAAACCAATTTCAAATCAACAACTTTCACATGAACATTGAATTACACAAAAATCCTTATTTTTTCCTGCCATTAAATATTCATATTTAATTAATTTTCTTTCTTCCTTTCTTTGGAAGTTTTTCTCTTTTGGCCTGAGGAAGCTATTCTTTACAGTAACTTCCTCAGACCGTATTGCGTTACTTTAATGTGTTCATCAAGTATCGACAAATTCTATCACATAAAATATTATTAACTTCGGGAAAGAAAGTTTTGGCTTTCTACTTCTCCATCTTGACACAAAAAAATGTGGGAATCTTCCGAAAAAAGCAAGGAAGCAATCAATTACAAAAAATAACTCTATACAAAGAAGTGTAGATCGTGCAAAGAAGTAACTATCAGACCCAAATTGGAAGAAAAATCACTCTTGAAAGAGCTGCTATCATTTAAATATTAAATTACACAAAAAAAAATTATATGAACACCGAGTTATACAAAAAACTTTTCTCTACTCAGTTATATTCCAAGCATTTACTATGAAATTGAATCAGATATTTTAAATGACAACATTCTAAATGAAAGAGGTAAAATTTCACTCATATGGAACTGGTAGACATCTGATGTTTTGTCTTAAGACACTTTCCCTATCGGCTCTTGAGTACCAAAACTTGATAACATTATATGAAAAAACATTCATTTCATTCATATGAAAAAAAGATATACATACATAACCCTTTCAATTCAAATTATAAATTTCTTAATGCAAAAATAGGTTTCAACATATATTCAAATTCACTTATGATAATGCTTCAATTGAGGAGTAGAAAATAAAATCATGTTCAAAGGTGGATTTAACTCAGATGAAGTCAATAGATTTCATTCAAATATTTAGACCAAAAGCATCTTGTTGAGATTTTCACCAAACCGTAATTTAGATGTGTATAATATATATGTGATGAACACCTGACGGTTTTTCCATAGAGCCAGAAAAAAATTTATTAAACTCCACTAGTGAAAATTAAAAAACTATAATCACAAAAACCAATTTATTAAATAGTATATAACATAAAAAAATTACAAAAGGATAACAAAAATAAACTATATTTCTAGTTCCTAATAAGATGCACCTCTGCCATGTGCTTCTTATACCCCTCCCGGTAATCGAAAGACTCTGGACACAGGTGGCAGCAGTACATATTTGTCAAATCGGAGTGCACCAAACGCACGTGGTATTTCAGGGCAGACTGATTCGAGTAGACTTTCCCGCAGTGGGGACAGTTGCCACACTGCGAACTGTGGTGGGGCTGCAGATCCGTTAGTTTAGCTGCTATGCTCATTTCCTTGAATTCTTCAGGAGTCATAGCCTGAAATTAGGTAACAGAATAATAATAATAATAATCATTTGTCTTTTAGACAATCACTTATTGATAGATACTTATAGATAGATGGATATTTTTTATTAACTATGTTATGTGGAAAACATTGTAGTATGTCAAAAACACTGTCAAATATAAAACAGTAAAATCAATATTTATATAAACACAACCCAAAAATATACTATACAAGGTGTTTTCTGACTATGGTATGGAACTTTAGTTTCAGAGATACAGGGCTTTGAAGTTAAAAAAAAAATGGTATTCATGAAATATCATAAATATCCTTTAAGTGGTTTGGATGTAAATTGGTAGAGTTATTTGAAATAATGAGGCGCTTATTTAGCCCTAACTAAATTGAAATTATTAGGTCCAGTGGCGTCTCGGTGGGCACCACAGCCAATTATATAAAGTATGCCACTGAAAATACAACTTTTTGATCTCTTGTATTTCCTTCATATGTAGTTTCGTTTTCGGGAAAAAAATTGAAGCTTCTCTATTGAATATTACGAACATAGATTTTTTTTATTACTATCGAAAAAACATATCGCCCAATTTGTCTCAAACTTGGTACCAACTTTTTTATACCTTTTATTTGCTAGTAATCAAATTTGATTCAATCCGTTCAGGCAACTGTAACGCCACCAGCTTCAATAGTTTTACCAGTAAACAATTGCTTTTAATAACAGATTATTGCCAAGTCCAATCAAGTACCTTATTACCAGTTGTATTGTCATATCAGTGAAGTTCAGAGTTGTCAATTAGTAGCGACTTCATAATCAATAATTTTACTAAAGTTAAAATTACTGACATGCACTTTATTTATAGATTAGCAAATAGAAATGCGAAACAACTACGGAGAATTTAGCAGGACAGCTATCCTATTAAAGTAATTCCATGTGCTAAAACATTTAGAATTCTGCATACAGCATTATATGAAGCTGGGACTTTTAATAAAAATTCAGATTGTGGAAAACCACAAACCGTAACAAATCGCTGAACTAGAAGAAGTTTATACCCAATGCAAAATAGGACGATTCTTCAAGTTTGGAAAAATGCACTGCAGTTTGAAGTCAGTTCAAAAACCATTTGGAAATTATTAGTGATTTCCATTTTTATCAGCAAGATTAACAGTTGATTCCTACACGGACTTTTCGAGAAATCATTTACCCATTTTGTTAGAAGAACCCGTATTTGTAAGAGTCAATAAGTGATTTATGTATGACAGGGGCGCCAGCTCATTTCAGTGCTCTTGCTCGTCAGCATCTCAACATCATCTATTCCAATTGCTAAACTTATGGGGTCATCTAAAGGCTCTTGTACTGGATGAGAATGACTCTGAGGAATTAAGTAATTGACAATCAATAACAAATCTTTGCAATCGTGTATTATGTTAAAAGATGGATATTTAGCTGATTTACTTTAAAGTCGAAATTGTTTATTTTTTCTCAGTCAAGTTTCAATTACGTGTATTATTAATAACGAATACCAGATTGTCTGAGTAGTGATGAGACTCACTTATATAACTTTATAAAAGTGGAATACGCATACAACACAGGTGCTGATATGACTTAATAATAACAGAATGCATAGTCGTAAGAATAGTAGTCGAAGTCGTCTCGTGATGATGCTGACTTGTTTAGCGACACCCATGTCACCCATGGTGAGCGAAAATTATTTTCAATAGATTTGTTTCACGTCATAGGTTTCAAATTCTGCTTAACTAAATAAAATACATCACTATCAGGACACACATACAATTTATAAGTTATGAAAATCATCAATATAATAAAAAAAATATTCTATAAAAAAAATTTGATTTAATTTTAACCCTTCAAGAGTCAAATTTGATTTCAGATTATTTGGAAGTTGATTAAAGATTATTAGTCCAGCACTTTTTGGTGATCTGATTAATATCTTGTATTTTTTATCGAATTTTGAAAATTCTTTATTGTATCTTGTATCCTCATTATGAATGGATTTTTTTTTGAAAATCATCCTTATCTTTGAAAATGTATGCCCACAACTCAAAAATATAAAGTGCGGTTCAGTCATAAGTATAAGCTTTTGAAAACGTTCAACTACCTATAACTAAAATACCATTCTCTTCTAGAGAAAGTTCTTGACGGGTTTTTCAATATTTTTTAAATCTTCGTGTTGAGGCAGAGACAACTAGCAGAGACAACTAGCTGAGAACCAGCTGTTCATCCATTCAAGACCACCATTTTAAGAGATTGGTACTGTGGTATCATTTTTGACACAATCTCTGAAGAATCACCTGCTTATATACCATCTGTAATCAAAGCAATGTACCTGATTCAGCACAGGGCCCTGTGATATCCCTTTTTGAATATCTATTGTTGAGAAATTTGTTTTGTTTTTGATGTTATAGTTATAGAAAATTGTAAAAGGGTATTTACCAGTATCTTATAGTATGGTTTTGTCAATGAATATTTGTTTGTATTATGAATATAGTATATACTAAGTCAATTCGAATTGAATAAAACTAAATAGTTGCTGAACGATGGCTGTTTCTTTGTATGGCATGGGCGGTGTGGTATAATTTTTTTATCTAATAATTATTTTTATGTGGCAGATTTTATATGTTACATTAGTATTTTATTTAGCTGTTTGGATGGACTTCGTATAGATCAACAAATATATATGGATATATTTCAACAAATATATCCATTCGTTAAATTTGATGACCAACCAGTTTTTCAAAGTGACAACTGCAAACTGACTGATAATTTTTTTTGCAATTTCGCTTCTGACAAAGACTATGGAAACCCTAGAGGTAAAATAAAAAAGTAGATTTAGCTTTCGAAAATTTGATATCTGTCAATTATTTCTGATGAAATAGTATATTATTCCTTACCTCAAAATTCTCAGGATGATCTTCAGTCTTGATACGTTGTTGAAGGAATTCAGAAGGATATTCAAAAGT
Organism: Leptinotarsa defecta; assembly: GCA_015342085.1. Taxonomy (NCBI): domain Eukaryota; kingdom Metazoa; phylum Arthropoda; class Insecta; order Coleoptera; family Chrysomelidae; genus Leptinotarsa; species Leptinotarsa defecta. Next base: position 16,454 of record WOGO01000338.1, on the reverse strand, counting down.
GGACGGACTGGATGACTCTGAAGAGGATTTCGGGACTCTTTTGTCAAGGTCTACTTCTGGTGGCTTACGAGGAATGAAGATTGTTTTTGGGAGGTCTTGAATGATGCAGACTTTATCGGATTGATAAGGCACCGATGATGGAGATCTTCCTGTAATTTAAAAGTTTAGTTCATGTTCAACATTTTTAATGATATTTTGATATACACACCTGCTTGTGAAGTCAACGACCTCTCTAGAATACTGCTCGGTTTATCCCTTACTTCCAAAGCTGCCTCTAGAATTGAACCTGGGGTATCAGCCTTCTCTCCTACCACAACTTCGACATTCTCACTCACATCATACTCACTGTTAGCACCTAGTTCGTCCTCAGTCTTAATTTTATCAACCTCAACTACCTCGAACTGTGTAGGAATCGACCTGTTCGCCTCGTTGAGCACTTCTTCAGCATTTCCAGGTGGTGTAACTGACTTTTTCGGTTTGGGACTGAGCTTTGCTTTCTTCTGTGGAGATTCTTGGGATTCGATGTTGGTTTTTGGCTTTTTCTGAGGAACGTATAGTTTCTTTTGTGGTGCTTCATCAGAGTTCATCAAACCGAGAACTTGCAGAATTACAGCTGTGTGGAGAAAGGAGGATAGTTGTTCTTCAGAAACTGTGACCTCGCCATGATACATGAAGTTTATTATTGCCATCAGATCCGCATAAGCTACATCTTTTAGTATAACAATCGGATGAGGGCATGGGTTTTCCTAAAACAAAATACAAATTAACTGACATAACAGAAAATATTTATGAGTCCAATGAATATTTTTGCAATATCATGTAAATTATTAGTGTATTCATATAATGAACCCCACTCAATATTTGTAACATTTCCAAGTTTATATGGCATTTTAGTTATAGTGGTACTATCAAAGAACGAAAACAGTACAGATATTGATAAAATTTGTCTTCAATTTATATCATTACCTTAATACATGCAACAAGTGTAAAACCAGATTCAAAAAATCTGGTTTTATAATACTAATCCTCGTTCTGAAAGATTAAACATTATTAAACTGGTTTGATAATGTTTGATGAAAATTATGCTTATTTAAGTATTTACATCAGTTTAAGAAACATTGGTAATTAGAAAACCTCCTTTATGATGCCTTGTAAACTTGTTCATTGCATGTCAGTAAGGTCCTTTCTCACAATATGTAGTAGTGGTAGTCGTGAGGAGTTATGGATGGGGCTGAAATAATAACTACTATTTTTAAGTAATAGCTTAGAATATTTCTTCACAAAGCAGAAACAATGCAAAACCAAGTGTAATACCAAAATGTCAGGTTTAGCAATCAATCAATCAATCAAACATTTACTGAATCAGTTTTCATTTACAATCACATTAGGCAAACATCATCATAAAATACTGGCTGATACAACAGGTCAAACTATTATAAAAAATCAAATACAAAGCATAACTTAAATAAAAATAAAATTACTAAGCTACAATCAAATTATGATTATGATTCAAGGAGAAACTCATCCACAGAGAAGTATGCTTTCTGCAATAGAAAAACCTTGAGCTGCCTTTTGAAGACATTGATGTTTGAGGACTTAATGTCATTACTAAGCTTATTATATAGTTTAATCCCACAGCACATGGGGTGATTCTTCGATACTGTCAATCTACTATAAGGCTGATAAAGTTGAAGGTTATTTCTGGTCAAATGTACATGGGTTTGCTCATTTCCAGGAATAATTGAAATATTGTTTCCTATATATATATCAGAGTTCGGTAGATATACAAACTAGGCATTGTTAATACACTATAATGAATGAATAATGGCCTGCAGTTTGCATTTGAAGATCTCCTTACAAGAGGTTCTGCAATCTACATTTAGGATACATTTCAAAATTTTTTCTTGAGTAATAAAGATTCCGTGTGAGTGCACTGAAGACCTCAAAACATAATACCATATGAAATCAATGCCTGCACAAGGGCATAGTAATATGTTTTCACACTATACAGATTTGTGAAAAGACATGACATGCTGAAGAGATCATCTGATACTGTCAATTGAAAAGAGAGCCTATGATTTAAGGAATGTTTTTCTGTACATATTTCAATATACACTGTGCAAACACATTGTAGTTTAATCGGATATGTCTCCTGAAACCAAACTATGCATGAATTGATAATTATCTAGTAGAATTAATTCAATGAAAGTTTGGTGTACAAATGGAGACAAAGTGATTTATGAAATTTGTCAAAAAAAAATGTTCCCAACGATCTAAACATATTCTCAAAGATTATTTATACATTAATTTAAATGCAGAAAGCTAAAGAAGGTTTATTCTAAACACTTTATCTTCTTTCGAAATAACTGTAAACAAACCTACTTTCTGTGCACAATCTAATTTCCTACCTTGAATATTGTTCTGAAATAGGGACTACAAGCAGAAAGTATGAATTTGTGAGCTTTGATATTGATTCCATCGCAAGTCAGAGTAACATCTGCGAGATCTTCGGTGCTCTGCAAACTTTCAAATGCACTCAAAATGTTGGATTGAAACCTGGTCCATTTTAAGCAAAAGTGTTTGGAAGTCATGGTTGCTTTCGGAGGGGATTGGCTTCCACATTAAATACGAAATTGTATTGAACTTTGAGTTATTAACAAAATAAAATGTGCAGAATAAACGAAAACTTAAAAATAACCACGTATTAAAATAAAAACCAAAACATACTGAACGAAATTAAAACTTCAAACGTCAATGACGACTCGAAGACGTCAACAAATTAAAGTACTGTGTGACAAATACATAGATGGCACTATGAGTTCGTTTGAGATTTGTATAAATAGAAAAAAAACTTGTAGTACCATTGTATATAGACTATACTATATACTATACTATACTATATACTATATACAAAGGTAGAACTGTCCTATTTAACGCCTTTCTTACTTTGTAACAAATTGAGTTGTTCGCATTTTTAGATTTTCAGAGGTTTTTGGTAGGCTATAGGAAACTAGATGTCACTAAAAGTCATATTTGAAAATTGAATGGAAATATTTTGCTTTGAAGTTAGTAAAATATATAATTTAGGTAAAGCAGTTTGCGAATCATATACTTTCCTTCCTCTTCTTTAACGAAATATTTCCGAAATTCACTAATGTATAGTTCTCGTTATTCATCGTATTGTTATTGCAGATTTCCCCATTACTCCCACGTTTTCATTAGGATTTTGAGTACTAGATGGCAATAAAAAATAAAAGTCATTGTCTAAAAGTAAATCTTTAGACAATGTAAAAGTTATAAATCTTTTTGACAAGGTTTATATGACTATTTTTACCCAGTGAGTCAATAAATAATGAAAGTAAAATAGTTTTTAACCAAGAGACATTTATCTTATTCAAAAATCCCACATTGGAAAATAAATGAATATACCTATTTTAGCTATTCTGAAACTGTATTTTGATGGATTTGTCTAGAAAAAGTTGGGTAGTACCATGTCATTGTCTATAAATCCTTAGACAATGACCATGTACTAGCTACTAGACAATGGCAGTATATCACTGAACAGGAATATTTCTTAACAAGGGCTGTAGAATTGCATATATTTTATTAACCACTTCTTCAAAAATTGTTGATCCAGTTTGTACATTTTTGCGCATATTTTACAAAACATACTGAACTAAACTGGAACGTTAAACTCTACATACATCAACAAATTTAATTGAAGTATTCTGTCACAAATACATTTAAGTCCATCTGATATTTGAGAAGATAAATGATTGTGAAAATGAAATAATTAAGTCATATTATTCTTGGCGGGCTATTGAGTACTTACTATACGGCAGCAAGTATAAGTTCAATTATAAATGGAAAGTTATTGAAAAATACAATATGGAAAAACAAGTCTATGAAATCACTCAGCATTCTTCTTCGCTTTTTCCACAATATTCTATATTATCGTTGTTTTCTCATATACAATGTTAAAAGTACTTCTTTAATTTTTGAACTTTCATTATAGATTTCTTTATTACTTTTTATGAAATCCAATAATTTTTCCTTGGGCTTCTGAATGATACTTATGAGGCACTGTTTGGAACCTTTGGTGTAGTAGTGAATATTACTGGAGTTCTTTCCCAACACCAAATCGTTATTATCGTGTTAAAAATAACGATTTGGTGTTAGGAAAGAACTCCAGTAATAGTCTTCTGAATAATAGATGACGATAAAAACTTGAAAAAAGAAATATTTTGGGATTATTTATATGACTTTACATTTTCAAATGAATGATCACAAAAAAAAATAGAAACAAGTTCAAACTGTGTTTAAAGATAAGCTTTTTCAAAAAACCAAAATTAGGAAATAATGAAGATTATGTACCATCTACCTACTTCTAAAAGTTGAGAAATATCTGAATTTTCATAGATTTAATAGGAGGCTAGGTTAGGCCAAAAGTGAGTGGATCTATTCGACTCTCCACCGTAGCCCGCAAATGTTTTTGTGGCTCAAACCTATTCATACTCGATCAAATAAACACAGCTTCTTAACGAAGCCCAATTAGTTTATATGGTGAGTAGTATGTCAGTGCGGGTTTGCCAAACTCTGAGAACATGGTCCCCAGCGGGGCAGGCACATTTTTCAAACGAAATACACTGTCTTCTGACAGTCCGAGTCTCTGCATATGATGATTCAGAATTCAGACGACACTGACCTGTGAGTAGGCCTGTTAGTCATCGTAGTTCGTCCCTACTGTAGCCCAACAACTGTTTGGTTTCAAGCTTCGAAGGGTGAATGAATACCTTGGAGTGAGTCAATCCTAGAAGATTTTGGCAGAAGTCCATAAATCTTATTGCCATCCAGGTGTTTAATGTTTTTGGCAAAGCCTAAAGCGATGCCAATGACAGGTTCTGGTCCGATGAAGCTCTTTGCAGCACCCTCCTTTGCAAGGAAGTCAGCAGCCTCATTGCCTTTCAGGCCAGTATGGCCAGGAATTCAGACCAGAGAATTTATCAAGTCTTCCTATTGAGGGGAGTCGTTTTTGGAAATTTCCTACCAATTTAGATGTTGCTCGGTAGAAGCCAAGAGCTTCCAACGCCGCTTGACTGTCCGAGAATATTTTTATTGACTTGTGAATGAGGTTGGATTCCACCAATCTCTCCGCACACAATTCAATGGCATATATTTCCGCTTGAAATACAATCGCAGGTTGATATCTCTGTTCTGGGTCTGCTACTGAAAACACTTGTACCAGAACCGTTGTGAACCAACAACTATCTGCTCTTAATATTTTCTTCTTCCGGAGGATCCAGTCCTCTCTCCTCGGGAACAATAACACTGTATAAGTCTAAAAGGAGTTACGTCGTATATCCAGTTTAGTGGACATAATTGTTTCATTATTTGGCTTTCAGAATTCTGACGAAACAAAGTGTATACATTTCAATTACTGTTTCTTTAAAAAAATTATGACCCGCTTTCAAAATTTTCTACGCATAATTTACAATGATCTGACTTTGAAAATTAGAAAATTATCTAACGAAACCGCATAGATAATCAAAAGGTTCAATCATTATTACAAAACGTCTTCTCAAAATTATCCACGAATTAATATTTTATCAGTATCGAAACTGTAAAAACAACCTTCTCATACTTGAAATTTTGAATATACCCATCCATCATATTCGAGATAAAATACAAACATCTTCATCATTGAATATCGTGAGTAAATCATCAAGATTAGGTTTGTATTTCTAGTAAAACAAACAGATGCTTCAGATAAAATTCAAGGTTTTCTCATTTTATTCAGTTTCTTCCTCAATTACGATGGAGGTGATTGCATAGTCCAACAAATAATTCAAATAACTAAATTACCACAACAAAGTCATCTTTGTCTCTGCTTATGATACTTTGAAAAGTGATATGGCCAAAAAACAACTGTAATCAATGTTACACCCAAACTTCACATTTTTTAGAATGGATTTGTCCCACGTGTGCCAATTTAGAAAGAGTAATGGTTAGTTATGCATGAATTGTGTTCTCAGAGTGAAACACAGACCATGCAAAGATTTGGAAACTGTTCAATGAACAAATAGCATTTATCAGCTGTTCAGGAAATGAGTTTTTTAAATAAATCTCATCGACGTCAAAATACCGATAAACTGGTAATGACAAGAAATCATGAAACACGCTCAACGATGTGGGAAATGAAAATAAATCTATTTATTATTTATCTGGTCAGTTGGAGATGACGGACATTGTCGAACATCCGAACACAATTACTCTGACGTAAATTATCATGATCAAACCAACAAAGCCTATCGAATTAAATGATAGACGAGTCTAATATGAGCGTTATTATTTATAATAATAGTAATATGTGCAAAGACAAGGTCAACATTTTCATTGTCATTAATATTTATTTCACTCCCATAGTTGCCTATTATTTCTGCATCGACAGTTAAAACACTAACCGGTTCCTCTTTGATAAGATGAAATTATACGAATGTAGATACAATCATGTTCATATTGATAATGGAACAAACATAATCATTACGTCTGTTTTTATAGTTTTGCATGGAATCGATATGTGTTTTTTTCAAGTTAGCCTAAAATTGCCAAATTAATTTTTAGTACCCTTTCAGGTATATAATCTTAACTGACGAAACCCGGACGTAACATGATTATTGAAAATAATATTATAGTATTGTAGTGTAATAATACAAGTCGAATACATTACAGTTTTATTTTTTTTTAATGTTCAAAAAGCATGACATCAGTTATTTAAAAGGCATAAAATTCATGTTTGGAGTACCTACACACTGAATATGAAAAATTGTTTTTTGTATTATCTAGTATTCATATAAAAGTTGTTGTTACGACGAAAGTATTTTTGTGTAATTCAATATTGATATAAAAGTAGTTTTTTCGAGGGGGCTTTTTTTTCACTTTATTTCTGAAAGTAACTTCTATGCATGGTCCACACATCTTTGTAAATAATTTATTCTAAATCTAATTGCTTTCTTCTTCTCTTTGGGAGATTCCCTCATTTTTTTGCATAAAGATGGAGAAATATATATAAATTGAAACTTTATTCGTTCAAAAATAATATCTAATTTCTGAAAAATTGTCCCCACAATTTCAAAGTATGAAATACAAAAACTATTGTCATCACATCATCTGTTACTGAGGAAATTCTGTGAAAAACGAATATCATCAAAGCAATTGATTACTGAGAAATCATCCTCTAAAACTAAATGAGAGCAATACATTTTTGGCAGGAATATAAATTTTAAATACATCTCTGGATTGGACAACGTATGTACTCAAATGTCTGACTGAAATGCCCCTCTGGTCGCAAAACAATATTGATGTTTAAAGAATAAATTATATAGTTTCCCCTGTAGAAAATCAGTTGACTCATGATGCATGTAATGATTTGATGAGCTTTTAATATTCAACTTTCCTGCAGACAATCAAAATTGACGGTATTTATATATCTATTTTTTCAACTAAAATTTATGCATATGAAAGAGAAAAGGAAACATTGTGAAATTCGTTACAGTTCTCTTATTGCGATCAAGAAAAGAAATTATGATACTTACGTTTACGGCAGTAGTATACAATTATTCGATCATAATGTGAATTTTCAAGAAACAATTACTTATTGCTTGAAGGTGGACTATTTAACCAAGACAACAGATTAGAGAATACGGCACAGACAATATCTGTATCATATATATTATATGATTTGTACAGTGTGTATAAAGGTGAAAGTATTGATGGTGATAGATTTAATTGCTGAATCTCTACTAAAATTGTTATTAAAAGTAAAAAAAAAATATTGAATGAGTTATTTGAGTGATGATATTTGTATATACACACAAAAAATTCCTTCTTTGATGAATGATTATTGTTGAGATGTCATTATTTTAAAATAAGAAAAATGTAAGTAAATTTCGTATTTGAAGAAATTTTGTGATTATAAATAAAGAAAAATCGTTACTGATTTAATGTCTGGGGAGTTATTTTTCAAAACACTAACATTTTCTACTTTATTTTCTTTTTTGAAGACTTACGAACCAACGTCTTTGATTTCTCAATGTCTATGTATACAATTTGTCAAAGATAAGAAGAGCTATTATGGGAGAATCAGATCCCGTAAGAGATACAAAGTCGGATAAATTATGAAAAAGTTGCCCATTTTAAAGCTCAATCAAATGGCAACTCATTAGCGAAATTGACGGATTCATATAGAAAATTTAATTGGTGATGATTTCTTGGAGATGAAACATCAGTTTAAAAATCTGTAACCGTTATCTTGTGCAGTTTAAAAAGAGGCAAGTGTTTATTGTCTTTCAAAATCTCTTTAAATAACGTCAGAAAAAAATGAAAACAAATTGGCGAATTACGGTTTTTTTCACATATTTTCGGAACGTCATTTTAATACACCTTGAAACGGACGTTTTCTTTACAAAAATCTACCTGGGTAATCATGTATTACGAATTATTGGCAAATTACCTAACTGACACCTAATTTGCTTTTGACTCAAACACATAAATTACGTAATTTCTCACGAAATAAATTCAATGTGTGGGCATGTTTTGTGCAAAATTGTTTTCGTTGCGATAATTACTGATAGGGAGGTTCTCCTTTCACACCATAGTTGAGGTGAAAGTTGAAAAAAATCAACCGAAAAAGAGTAATTTTTATAATTTTCACTACCCACTGTGTAAATCCACTAAATAAAATTTTGTGGTCCTACCTATTTTGGTATGAGATAATTACGGCACCCACAGTGTTTTTCAATAATAAAACAAGTATTGTAGAGATGAGCAATCACTACATTGAAATTCCGTCAGTGGAAGGAACACTTCTCATGTTCTAAGCTATTATAGGTTTTCCATCCAGATGAATATGTCGTTTTTTGGGTGAAATCCAAAAATTTTTGAGATTTTGGAGTTAGTGAAATGAAAAAGAAAAATATATGAGAAAATACTATTTTACGGTATAGGCTGAAATGGAGTGATCTTCCTGTTAGAAGGACTCTTATACGGATTTTTATGTTATAGTAAAATTTTTATTTGTTTTCAGTGACAATGTCGCTATGTGATTTTTCCTCAATTTTTTTTTGGGAACTGCACTGAATTGTATCCTAATTTTAGCCTTTATCTCAATATTATTGTGTTTGTTGATTTTTATGAACTGTAACTGACCCCTAAAAACCTAACGAACCTAAGTTAGCAGACTTTGCCGACTGCTCCACAGAAAATCAATCTTGTTGAAACTTCAAGTAATTCTCTGTGTAACGGTAGGTAATTATATTCGAAAATATTTGTCAGAGTCAAAGACTGTCAATAAATAGAATGTCAATAATTCACTGCTTCTACTTCCAACGAAAGCTAGCAACTTGTAATGCACTGTTTAGAACCTTTGGTGTAGTAATGAATATTACTGGAGTTTTTCCCCAACACCAAATCGTTATTTTAACACCTCGACACGTGTTTCGATCACCAAGTGATCATCTTCAAGAGGAAGATTAAACTAAATATACATACAATGTTATCCTCATTTATACCTTAGATGCCTCTGCTAGGTATCTGCTTCTTAATTGTCTTCAATCAATAAATCACAAATGTAACAAAATGTAACACAGTAACAATGGAACAATATATAGATTCTACTAACGCTACATATAGACAGGACATAATATTCTACAAAGCAGTTAAGAATTTATTTACATGTGTCTGTCTGTTCTGCTTAAAATCTATTTTTCCGATAATCAGCATGCATAGATAAAATAAATAAATCAAGGGTTCAGGTACTCAAAATCTGTCTTCAAGATATTCTTCCAAGCTATAATATGCTTTCGTGAGTAAACGTTCCTTCACGTGTTTTCGGAATGTTTTTGACTCTATTATACTTTTCATTTCAAATGGTAGATTAATGAATATCTTCCGACTCTCAAATATTATGGAATTTTTTGTTAATGTTGAAGTTGGCTTTGGCAGAGGTATATTGGCATTTTGCCGGGTATTATATATTCTTTCAAAAGGAAAATTATTGTTTCTCATTTGTATTAGACATACTGTTTCTAGAATGAAGATGCTGTAGATTGTTAGTATATTCTACTATTTATGAAGAGTGGTCTACAGTGGTCCAAACGCTTGGCTCTACATATATACATATATATCTTATCGCCCTTTTTTGTAGAATAAACACTGATTGCATCAACTGCTTGCTACATAAACCCCAGAAAGCTATACCATACCTCAGATGAGACCCGACTAATGAAAAGTTAGATGTTTTTTCTGCTACTATTCCCAACTCCTAGGTGATGATCCTGATAGCGAGAATTGGAATCACACCAATATTTGACTTTCTCTAAATCAGTTTCAATAATATTTCTCAGGGAGTCTGTTTTATTTCCATGCCATAGTAAAGTTGAATCGTCTTCAAACATTGTAAACTTTGCTTATATGTCGATATTAGATAGGTCATTCACATAGATAAGGAACAAAATGGGACCGAGCACTGATCCTTGGGGGACTCCAAAAGGGATTTTCGAAAGACTAGGATTTTTCGTTCTGCAACTTTACCATTTGAATTCTATCTGAAAGATAAGATCGGAACTAATTAAGGGTTGTTCCTTTGATCCCATAAAGGAACAATTTTTCCAACAGCACTGTATGATCAACGCAATCAAAGGCCTTAGAAAAGTCGCAGAATACTGCCGCAGCCACTTCACCTTTATTAAGCCCTACATATAAATCTTCTAGAAAGACAAAGATAGCATCATTTGAACTTTTGGATCTTTGAGAACCAAACTGTGAGCTACTCAGTATATTGTGCGTCTCCAGAAATTTTAGCAACCTTTTTTTTACAAGCTTCTCTATCACTTTTGACAAAGTAGATATTTGTGAAATAGTACGAAAATTGGATGGCTCATTCACTTCACCACCCTTGGGAATTGGAATCACTATAGCAGTTTTCAGTACATCCGGAAATAAACCAAATGAAAATGATACATCAATTGATTCTGCCAGGGCAAAAAGGGTATGATCTGGCAGTTTTTCTAATAAATTTACTGATATTTCATCGATTCCATGCGTTTTTTTATTTTTTAGTTCCCTTAATGTTTCATCAAGTTTTTCAATATTTGTATGATCTAAAATGAATTCTTTTGAAATTATTACGTTACTCAAGTAGTCTTAAGGGTTTTTTGTATGGATATGTTGAGTTTGAGTTTTTCTGCTATTGTATAGTAATACACATTGGGTTGATGTCAGGGTTGATGTGTCAATTTGCACTGGAAGCTTGTTTGTTTTGCCTCTCAGATCATAATTATTTATTCTGAAGTACATTGTGCAACTCATTGTTGCTATTTTTACAAATAATATTATCGTTCATGCAGTCTTTCAGTTTTTTTGAAGTAGTATCATCAGATATTACTGATTTGGAAACATTTCCTACAAATACTCGGAGCTCTGTAACAGATCGAAGACTTCCCGACGCTCTAGTCAAAGCGCGGGAGAAATGGAAAACTATATAAACTACATAGAAAGCGAAATCATATTTATTGCTTTGTGGTTTCGTTGGTGATATAGCGTTTACTTCATCAACCATGAGTTTGAAGATGCGACTGGTAAGTGGATAGTTTTTATATGAAAGGAGAAAAGATATGATGTATAAAAGTGACAGTTCATCTCATCTGATAGTGACGAAAATATTTTGTGGGACATATAAATCTTCTCTGGCAAAAACGCATAATGGATCTTTGTTTAAAAGTGTTTGACAATATTTCCATTGCCTGACGAAGTGTTGAATTCTATTGACGAACAAAATGAATGAAATTTTAGTGATATTAAAAATTATCGGTTCGAAATATTCGGATGAGTGCATAAAAACAGAAATAATGTCAAAGAAATTGAACAAGAATGGTTAAGAAATCAGCATACAAATTCAAAAACATGTAGGAACGTTTATTTGTGAAGTAAACAAAACAAACTGATTATGCTACACTGTAGGGAAACTCGTTTTGAAATGAAATTCATTGTCAAAATTCTATAGATTATCACGGATACCTATTTATTTATTCATTGCTCATTGCTTATTCATTTTTGCTCAATTTTTTGACATCATTTCTGTTTTAACTAACTTATTCGAAGATTTCGGCGCGATAATTTTCAGTATTTTCAATAATTTAAACATTCTATTCATTTTAGTTTCATTTGTTCATTCATAGATTTTCAATCAGTTAACACCTTTTTAGACATGTCCAAACTTGTTACTAACGTATTTTAAAAACACTTTATTGTGTGATTTTTACTAGACAGTTTTACAAAAACGCAACACGTGTTTCGCCATACAATGGCGTCCTCGGGTGTGTCCTAATAAGAATAAGATTATTAAGACACGCCCGAGGAAGCCATTGTATGGCGAAACACGTGTTGCGTTTTTGTAAAAGTGTCTAGTGAAAATCACACAATGAAGTGTTTTTAGAATACGTTAGTTAAGGATTTTCATCAAGTATCGGCCGATTCCATCATATAACGAACTTGTTACATTTACATAATGAATATCTCCATACACGGATATGTAAATTCAAAACAATGTAGTCCTCAAGCAACTGTCTGTTAGGAAATTTAAATAATCTTTGAAGTAGTTAATGCACCAGGGTGAATTGTATACTATATTGAATAATTTTCCTTAATAATCAAATGAAAGTCTAAAATATCCATTATTGACCGTTTCTTTCCAACGTTTCTTTTGTCAAATAATTATCGTTTCTTGTGTAAATCTATAACATCGATCATTATAACATTTATTGTTTACTTAATTTATAATTATTGTTTTTGTAACTAAATTCTACCACTAGTGTTTTAGTCATACCAATGGCACACACGTTTGTATTGTGGAAATAAAAATACTACCTGAATAATGTCGTCACCCAAAAACTTGAAAACTCTCGTTCAAATTTATTGCTTTTTTGATTTATCTAGGATAAATCAGGTCAACTATGACAACTTGAGTTTTTCGATGCATTTGAAGTTGATTATTATTTATCGAGTTTCAAAATTTAATTTCAAAAGAGAAATGTAGTGTTCTTGTAATTCAGTAATGCTTGATTTAATATTCAACCGCTGATTCTTTCATTTAAATGTTGTCGATTTAATTTTTATTCACTTTTCTCGCCCACAATCATTACTAGAATCTGTATCAAATTGTTTTATTTTTTTATTGTATAGAATAAGTGATGACTTTAGCAACAAACAAAATAAATCTCAAATATTGCAATTTCCCAATTTCAAATAGATAATGTCATAGATTTGCCGGTAAAAAGTTCTATATTGAAATGTTTCGTGACGAATGTGTCTAAAAAGGATAATATTCAAACCAAGATACATTCTGTAGCAAAATCATATTTAATATTTGGAAAAAAATATGTTTGGCCTTTTAGTATTCCACCATTATATAGAAAACAGAGTTTTGGTAAGAAAGTGAGAAAAAAAATGAAATACATCAATAATTTTTTATACACAGAAGAAAAAAAATCATCCATTATTTACTACTATTATTATGAAATTATTAGTTGGGTAAGCCCCCAGATAAATTTCCAGTCATGCCACATTAGAAGATCTCTTCCCTTTTGTAAGAGCGTGTTGAACAATATTTTTCCAGTCGGTGAGGATCTTTAGCATATATGTACGAGTACAATGAGAAAATCTGTACTATTTCTTGAATCTGCACATGAATTTTTATCAGCACGTTTCTGGATAACTTTAAAAGATTCACTCGATGGTTGTAAGAACTTTATATCACTGTCACTGGAAGAGATATAAAATACCATTCTTAAAAAAAATCTATAGAACTAATTAAATCAATCCCAGATATCCAAATTTCTTTTATTGAAAAGAAAATATTTTCTTTGGGAGAAACCTTGTCTCAGAAAAACCCTTTTTGACTTTTACTTATCCAACACTATTAAGAATGTGTGAATGTTACAACAAAAATGCTAATTTTTTTGAAGACTTACTAGATTTAACGTACGATATGTATGTTATTCTTTATTTACATTGTATTAGAAACATTTTTCATGTTCTTGAATTCAAATCATACAGCGTGAAACAGTCAAATGAAATATATTCCGTACTCACATTATTATGGATTTCTGCCCTACCCTAGATCTCTATACTGAAATACATTTAAGTGACAGTTCCAAACCTCGATAATTTGAATAGAAAGGAGTATTCAAAAGGTTCTATGATGTTGTATTGGAGAATTATGTGGTTGTCAAATTCATTGCGAAAAGTAAAAATGAAAAATTCATCTGATTGGCGAATTTGGCTGTATCACCCTATTAAATTTAATAATTAAATGATTTTGTTTTTAATGATGAAAAACACAAGAAAATTCAATTCCATCACTTTTTAACTTATCTTACACACTGTTGGTATTATAAAATGTTATCAAAATTTCAAACATATTCTTTGAACTGATATCTACTAAGACTTGTTTTTTTCGACGAATCTACTTTTATACTACAAATCTTTCATGAAAATCAGCTTCATAAAAATCCATAATGGATGAAAAAATAACATACATAATATTCTAAAAAGGTTGGAGCTTGCACAGATATAGTTGGAAATTACTTTATCAATTTCTTTTCATTGACGGCAACTTGAATGGAGATGAGTTTTTGCCATTCCTTCAAAATTAAATCATTCCAGTTTCGGCAAATTTATATCCTGGTCAAGCAAGCTCACACAATAAAGCACCCTTTACCGCAGAATTTCTATCTAATATTTTCTAAATAGTGGATAAGGGTTGATAAAATGGCCAACAATATCACTTGGGCTTACACAATCAGACCTCTTTCTATATGTATATAAAACTAAGCTGGCTCAAGAAGGAGAAACAGTTTAAGTTATTAACTTTAATAGTGTGTTAAATTTCGGCTATGAAATATATTCATCAATGAATATAAAATCATAAGATTTTCATTATATGATAATGAACTCTCTTCATTGAGATACTACAAACTCCTACTTCCTATTGCAGAGTTGGAACATTCGAAAAAGGTAGGCTGAAATTTTCACCTTGCTGGATGTCACTATAATTGAGATAAATTCTAAAGAAATGTTATCAGGAAATAGTATAAATGAATATCATATCTGTACCTATCAACCCGATCATTATTCATCATTCTTCAAATAGTCTAATAAAATGAGAAAATAATCAATCATTTATCATGAAAGAACAATGTTTTTGGCAAAGGAAGGTTTTGGCTTTCTACTTCTTCATCTTTATACAAAAAAAGTGGGAATATTTCAAAGAACGGGAGAAAGTAGTTCATGCAAAGAAGTATAAAGATGTAGGCATACAGATAGAGAAGTTGAAAGACAAAACCTTCCTTTCCCAAAAATTAATCTTTCCTTGAAATACACTCCTTTCAATTTAAACAATATTTTGTTCTATCTAAAAAAACAAATGTTCTGAATCCATACTACTTTCTTAACTTCCCTCGTAATTCCATTCACTTGTACCTCTCATTTTTCTATTAACTGTATTGACAGAAACCAAGCCGCTCACATTCAATTACCTCATTATATTTTCACTTTATGTGATCCAGTCTTGTAATTCTGTTAGCTTTCTCTGATTCTTTCAAATTAATAACCGATAATAATTTCAATATCGATTTGAATGTCATTAATTTTTCCCATAATTAGATATCGAATCAGAATAATTAGAAGACATACGGCGATTCAATCCAGTTTGTTAATACATGTACCTTGAGTTTCAAATGTTTTATCACAGTGGAAGATCGTATATCTTTGAATGATAATTGTATTTCTGTTTGATATTTCGGATTTTAAATTACCAAGAATGCTTTTCTTTCATTCATATGTTAGAAAATAAAGTAATTTTATCAACCATAAGTAGAATTTTTTATGTAGTAAAAGGGAATTGTTAATTATAGAAACATATAAAAAACAAATTATGCAATTGTGAAACAACAAAAATTCATTGGCGCTCCGGGCGAGTTGATTGATTCCAGTGGGGCATTTGTTTTTTCAGCTGCAGGAAAACCCGGAAAAACCTGCAGCACCACATCATCTGAAGATCCTGATCTGCCAATGTCCTCTCTTTCATTGAATAAAATGTAGGGTGTGTCCAGAGGCTCCAAAGATATAGCCAGAATATTTAGTGACACGACTATTGCCAAACTTAAACCAGTCCGTTTCGTCTTTGACCAATGCGTAATAATGACCACATTCAACGCCAGAACCACAGTGAATCATGATTATGAAAGTGGTCTGCTAGATTGAAAGAAAGAAAGAAAGAAATTTATTCATTCATGGACTAACTACATGGTATCGAACATGTCAACTTATACTTATAAATATGTAAACAAACAAACATGTAAATATACATTCAATACATATAAACATAGGATCCTAAAATA
>WOGO01000337.1:0-25172 GCA_015342085.1 Leptinotarsa defecta | reverse complement strand
AGCTGATCGAAAACCTTTGCAATGTAGAAAACCTTTTGCTTTTTTGTACAAAATAGAACAAGCACAAATTCATCTTGTTCTGCTTGACGAGCTGAGGGTTGTTCTAAACGCTTCTCAGTCAACACGTTTTCTTCGACTTCTGTTTCGTTTTCTTCAAATCAATCATTGTCATTGTCAGAATCTTGACACAATACTCTTTCATCATAGTCTTCTTCAAAATCACTATACAAAACTTGGCCCTTTACCTTTTCTTTGACTTCTTTTTTATTTTTAGTTGCTTCTCTGGCCGTTGCTATCTCATTTTTTCTGGAGTGTCGGTGGCTATGATGCTTTTTCCTAGCTTTCTTGTTTTCTTTTGTTGGTTCTAGGATTGGCTTTCAATGGTGTCCTGAATTGTTTTGGTGATACAAAATTACTGTTGCAATTGGATGGTCTAGCAACAGCACCATCGTGTGATACCATATTACCTGCGCCAATATTAGACTGGGCTGGAATCAGGCTGGCTGGGAACGGTTGATATGTCACTGTGCTAGGCAAGAAATCATCACCGGAAAATATATCCCTGTTAAAAGGGCATATTCCAGTTTTATGAAAGGCTTTAGTTATATTGTAAATGATCATTGATTTTGTAAAAGCCATTTCAATAAATTCTTATGGTAACTGGGCAACTTGGATGACGCATCAACCAAGAGTCCATATAGCATTGTGGTAATAACTCTTAAACAGACCAAAAACTCCCACATCCAAGGGCTGCATTCTTGCTGATGTATGAGGATGAAGTGTAAGGACAGTAACCCCGGATTTTTTTGCTATGTCAAGCGCCTCTATACTTGAGTGGGATTCGTGGATGTCCATTATCAGAATACTGGGATTATCCGGCATGCTGTGGCTGTGCTTGATGAAATGCCCCATTACTTCAAGGAACAGCTCAACCCGAAGATGTTGCCATGATTAGAGTTCCAGGTGGTGTCCCAAAAATCATTCTGTTATTGACTTTTTTTCGGAGAAAAATAATGGCAGGTGGTAATGCTTGACCACCAGCACTAATAATGCAGCAAGTTGTGCATAATGTTCCCTTTTCACCGCTGGTGACTTTGCACAAGTTCTTGTGGCCTTTCGGCCCAATGACTCTCTGGGGTTTCTGAACCGTCGTCGTTTCTGTTTCATCTAAGTTGTATATCCGAGTCCTATCGGCAAAAGCTGGACTACGCTGGTTTAATTTTTCCAAATTGTCAAAAAATGTTTTGACAGTCTCTTCATTAAAACCCGTTGTCCTTGCGAGGCTGCAAGCCTCCGGTTTTCTAAGATTCAGATCGGGATGCCGTTGGCGAAACTTCGGAACCAGTCAATCCCCGCCAACTTCTCCGCTTTCTAATTGGGTGGTATTTTGAGATTATTAATCATTGCCAGTTGATAGGCTACTTGACGACAATCTTTTAATGAAAGACAGTAAAATAATGGCGCACATTTCTTGTAATAGGCTTTCAATACTTCTTCTTGCTGCTCGGAAAACCCTTTATCTACAGCATAATGTGTAATGGTTCAGCAGCCCTTCGTCTCTCATTATAACGTTGTAATGTCGTGAAAGAAACACCAATTTCTGTCGCAGCTTGACGGATACTCGAACCACCTTCAATCAGTTGAAATGCGGTTTCCATCTGGGCCTGGGTGTGCTTCGAGACATTTTCTGTAACAAAATCAACAAAATTGACATAGAAAGTTCGAATGTAAGCCCTGTAATCGCGAGTCCATTAAACCTAATCAAAATATTTCAATTGGATGTGTTTTGAATTAGGTTTAATTGGAGAAAACAAAATTGTCTGAGAAGACTCTCTATAGTTTTGTCCATTACATCGTCAGTTAGGTTTACTGATGTTGGGTACACAGTGGATCATGATCCACTGTTAACTATGTGCACTGATCCGCTGTAGACCAAATCGCCATTTGATTTTCAAAATGTGGTTTTGACAAAATAAGTTGAATAACACCTGTTATTCGAGTGCTCTTACGAATGCTAATGATTTCTTGAAACAATGAAAATATCCAGAACTCTATCATAGAAGAACTAATGAAATTACACCAAAAGTTCGACTTACCTGATAATAAGAAATGGAGGCTCTGAAACACAAATTCAACTGTTAAAAATTCGACTATCAACTGAACCGTCCAGCTGTGAAGTGAGTCGAAGAGGCATTACATTACCTACCACGAGCATCTTGCGCAAGCGCCTACATACAATAGATAAACCAATAACAGACTGATTCACTGTGTACCACTGATCCACTGTTGACTACCCTACCCTACTCTAATCTTGAACGTTAATCAGTCAGAAAGTTTTAATGATATTTCATTCAGATCTAGTTTTTTTTTCAAATATATAAGTTCATCCATAGAAAACTTACGAACCCTCTATACTTCCATTTTTCATAACTATTTGTGAAAAGAATCCTATCTTGACTGTGCATGTTCAGTTTCATAAGTCAAATTAAACAAGAAATAAGTTTCTTTATCTAATGTTTCATGTATGTGATAAAGAATTTGGATTTTGGAGTTTGGATTTCCTTTGTTAAAAATAAATGCATGATTATTTGAATACATTTGCAGATCTGCGAACAGAACAAGTTTCTTACAAATTAGTAGATATTTTAAAACCCATATGTTGGGCATAGAAAAAATGTTTCATGAAATTTGATTTCATCATTCAATATAGTTAGATGCCTTATAGGGGTGTACCACGATTATAGCAGTCATAAAATTTTTTGATACCATTTTTATAGTACGATTTTTCTTCAACTTCAGTCTGAA
Source organism: Leptinotarsa defecta (assembly GCA_015342085.1). Classification (NCBI taxonomy): domain Eukaryota; kingdom Metazoa; phylum Arthropoda; class Insecta; order Coleoptera; family Chrysomelidae; genus Leptinotarsa; species Leptinotarsa defecta. Next base: position 22,367 of record WOGO01000337.1, on the reverse strand, counting down.
TTTTTCCTAGCGAGCTTTCTCTTGATGTGTGAGAACAGGAAAAATCCGCTGGAGGACAGATCTGGAGAACACAGTGGATGGGGAAGAATTTCGAAGGCCAATTCATGCAATTTTGCATCGTTTTCATTGATTTGTGATATGGTGCATTATCTTCATGAAACAACACTTTCTTTTTCTTCAAACGGAGCCGGTTTCTCGCGATTTCGTCCTTCAAAGGCACCAATAACGCTGTGTAATAGTCGCTGTTGATGAAAATTGAACCACGGGCATTCAAAAATACCGATACCATAACCTTGCCAGCCGACTGTTGCCAGATGACGATCGCTTTGATTTTGTTGTGAAATGGTGTTTCATGTTTCATTCATTGTCGCATATCGACACATTAATTCGGAGTTTTCATTGCAGAACAGCTTCAAACACTTCTCAGAATAATCAATTTGTTGTTGTTTTTGGTCGATTGTAAGCTCGCACGCCACTCACTTTGAACAGAGCTTCCGCATACCTAAATATTCATGCACGACATGTTCAACACGTTTCTTTGATATCTTCAGATCCACAGGTTGAGTTTGGTTAGGTCCAAATTGAGTGGGTCTATTCGGTCTTCCACCGTAACCCGTCAGGGTTTATTGTGGTTCATACCTATTCACACTAGACCAAATAAAACCAGCTTCTTAACGAAGCCGTTGGACATCGTAGTTCATCCCTACTGTAGTCCAACAACTGTTTCGAATGATGAATAAACGCCTTGGAGTGAGCCAATCCTGGAAGATTTTTCTAGAAGTCCATTCACCTTCTTGCCATTTAGGTATTCAATTTTTGTTTGGCAAAGCCCAAAGCGATGCCAATGACAGGTTCTGGTTCAATGAAGCTGCTTGCAGCACCCTCTCTTACAAGGAGGGTGACCAGAGACAATCTATTAAGTCTTCTTATTGAGGAGAATCATTTTTGGCAATTTGCTACCAATTTAAACGTTGCTCGGTAGGAACTAAATGATGTTTTTGATATATCTGTGAACTAACAACTATTTGCTCTTAATATTTCCTTCTCCCGGAGGACCCAGTTCACTATACTCGGGAACAGTACTTTATAAAGCAGTTCGTAGTTGACAGTTGGAGGCATAAAGTCAGAGGTCATTTTCAGAATTCTCTGACTTCCAGTCTCAACCAACAGTCTGTTGCACTCTGCATTGAAATAATTTGTGCAATTGGCAATATGCACAAGTGAAAATGCAGTCCATTTAGCTTCTCTTTCCAGAAAAATGTGGAGAGGAGGTAGATCTAGAAGGATCTACATGTCCGTTGACGGTGTGGTATTTATAGCATCACTGATGACCAGACAAGCCTCAGCGCCACAGGAATATTGATCAATTTAACTTTGCGGTCATCCAACATTGTTTCGTGGGGCGTCCCCTGCGTGCATCGTCCTTGGTGATTACTTCACCTCGTTTGAATTTAGCGAACCGCTTCTCAACGGTTGATTTTCCTGGTGCAAAGTGAGTAGCTGTGAAATTTGTACACGTATTTTCTGAAGGCTAGGGTTAACTGAGAGTCCTATGGATTTGATACTTGTAGCCCACTTGTATGAGAACACAAAAGATGTACGTACGAGCGTAACACCTACAGGTAAACTTTAAGTGAACAAACAATATTTTTATAAATCAAGTTTTGCTGACACTGAAGTTGTTGCTGGGCACACTGTAGTTGTTGCTGGGCACACTGTAAAAATCATACTTTTTTAGCAAATGATCGAGGTAAATAATGACATAATCCTCAATGGATGTGATCCGTTATGATCGGAGGAAACTGTGTAAAATTTCTTCCCGGGTTTGTTAGCCGTGAGCATAAAAAAACCTCCAGACGACAGCCAATGTACCCGACACATAATAATCCTCTCATTGAAAAACAAGGCACACAAGCTTTAAGGTATATTATATCGTGGTAATTGTGATTCCAATGAAAATAAAATAAAATGAAGAAATCATGAAATAGAAGCTCGGCAGGCAGATCCAAAGTGAGTGGGTCAATTCGAAGATTATTAGACCCTTCACTGCAACCCGCGAAGTTTCATTGTGAGTCGCACGCACACAAACTCAACCAAATCATGCCAGCTCTTCGATGAAGCCGAGTGCCAGACTCTGAAAACCTAGTTGGGTCCGAAGCAGGGCAACACGATCAATATGCTTACTGTTCATAGCCAATATGTTTTTTGTCAGTAGTGTCATCTCTACAAAAAAGCGATCTGGAGATATGGTCCCAAAATATGTATATAATGATATCAACTTCAAATCTTGAACAGTATACTTTGTTCTCCATAGTTTGTTACTATTATGACAGAAATTGCTGCTGTCAAATATGACGTTATGTGAAAAATTTCTACGTTCTTGAATAGAAACGTATTTTTCCATTGTACAATTCAATTCTCAATTTGAACTTATGAGTCATTGTGAATATACTTCAAGTATCAATTTCATGTCTTGGTTTTCATATTCCAAAGAAAAATATTAATCATTTGTTCCAATCTCAATATTTATTTTTGATACGTAAATTATTAATCTCAAGAGGAAATTTCGATTCTAAAGCTTTTCAATTGCTGAAATGCGTAGAAGAGTCATCAACTCAATGTCGATATCTGGGATGACTTCTGGAAGGTCTTTACAGCCAAACTTGCCTCCGGTGTTTGGTCACAAGATTAATTTTATTATCTTGAACAACACAGCCTGAAGATAACCACGTCGAGAAGTTAGGAGTTTTATTGCGACCTGGATTTCCAGAACAACGTAAACTGGAAGAACAAACTGTGGAAATAATAGGAATATCTGGCTTATTCCCTTCGGGCACATTAATTCTATTAGTGGGTTTTGCGATTCATGATAAATTATCTTAGTAGTTTCCCATCTTCCAAATTTTCTAGTATTTCATCCAAGAACTTCATAAATTAATTCATTACATTATTCATTGAGTGAATTAATTCTCAATTGTGTGCCAGAATTTATGAACAACTTAATATCCAACTGAGTCAATAAATTCGTAAATAAATTATGAGTTTCACAATAATTTAGGATTGAATTCCAAAAGTCTTTTATTAGCCAATCTTCAATTTGAGAAAAAAAGAGTTTTCGATTTCTACCTATACATTTCCCCTAAAAATATACACCTTCCAATTGAAATACGATTCATATGGCTGAATTTGATCAAATAGGCGTATGTTCTTGTCCAATAACCGACTCTTTTCTCGAAGCCAAACTAAATGTTTCAGACTGAAAATGAACGCTATTACGAGTACTGTCATTTTCTTTTTCTTCTAGCATCTGAAACAAATGTAAACTATTTTCTATTTCTTTCTGTTTCAATTCCAGATTTCTTCGTTATTTTTCCATTTCTATAGCTTTTCTCTTCATTTCCAAATTTATAGAACTTCTACGGGAACATTCAGTCTTTTTAGAAATTTTTGAGTATACTTCCGATTTTTGGTCATTTCTCAAGGAAGTTAACTCTTTCACGACTGTTTTCTCGAACTGGTCATTTGAAGTTTCTGGAATTTGGGAACGATTTGCCTTGCCAAATTGGTCGGGCCAAACATAATCCATCGATAGGCTTCGATTCAAACCGGCACCAAGTCTTTGGGATTTACGCTGCTCCATATCGTGATCACGTCGGGGTCACCAATGTTATTCTTTCAGAACAATTGGTCAACTAAAGCCAATAAATCCAATTCTGGTCAAGAAGGTACTTTATTGACGTTTTTACTAATTTTCAATCTTCAACTGACAAATCTTGTTTACAAAACAAATGAACACAAAATAAACATACAGAATGATGAATAATAAGTAAATATGCAGAGACGGTATATTTAATATAGAGGTCCAATTTCAAATTAATATTCAGAATAGAAGATATGGAAAGGTGTATCAGTTTTTGTTAATTGAATAGGGCATTACAACAGAATGGTAGGGTATTCCTTTTGTCAATATTCACCGTCAGTAGCTTCTTTATCCAGTTATCTGCTTTATAAAAGAACGGCAGAACCATCAATCAGTACATGTTTTGAATCTATATAGGTTTAATAATTGGTTACAATTACAATTAGAGTTAATCAAGAGCTGGCTCTGATGTAGTCTTTAAATTAAATTAATTCTCAACAAATATAACACAACATCGTTTCATTCTGACAATACCACAGTTAATTAATGCTGAATGAATGAATAAAAATGGACCAAGAACTGTGCCCTGAGGAACTTCACAGTTTGTTTCGCCATATTTTGAATGCATAGGCATTTTGACAATTTGCCTGTGTTCAGATACTCAAGATTTGAGCTGAGTGAGAGCTCTCGTTTGTTTTGTTAAACTTCTGAAATAGTCTCTCATGACTCATGGAGAGAACGTCCGGCAGATCACAAAACATGGCGCTGGCAATGTCTCCAGTGTCAACTTCACTAAGTTTTTATAATTTTCGTAGTCGATTCCAAGACACTGAAGACGCTCGAGTGCGTAAGAAAACCTGTTCATTCAAAAACTTTACTCCATCAATTCAGCTACACTTTCTAATATAGATATATCATTAATCAACAGAAAGCGAATCAGTTCCATGACGTCAATAGTTCAAACTTTATTAATGGAATGAATATTATATAACCACCAGTCTAATCGTTGATCAATAAATGTTTCATTCACCAAGTCTGTCTCGGCGAGAAACCACCCCAAAACTTTATGATAAATCATTTCAATTTATATTTACAGTAACAGAATTACTTTGGAAAATCAGACGAAGAAACAAAGAAAGAGATATGTGAATTGTACCATATGAAAATCTGTGGTTTTGGATTTCTAAATATTCAAACAAAAAAAAATTGGGAATCTTCCAAAATTCACAATTCAACCACTGACACAAGCGAATGGTGCAATTGTAACAACAGCCACAGAAAAAGCTGAATAATTTGCGTCCCATTCCACAGTCGATTTTCTGGGAAAAGCACCACCCACTATTCCCACACTAGAATCCACAATGCCGGAAATTACTTTTCGACGGCGTCTAGTCAGGCGAATTTTGAAACAACTCAATATCAACAAGACGTCTGGCTCTGATGAAGTACCCTTTATCGCAATTAAATAGTGCGCAAATGAACAATGAACTCGCACCAGTATTTTGTAGACTTTCCAGTCTGTCTTACATGAAAGGGGTTTCTCCTTCTTGTTGGAAGATTGCTCGCGTTCAGCCTATTTCCAAAAAGGGCAAGAATAATCTTTCAAATAACTATAGACCAGTCGCTTTGCTAACAGTGATATCAAAATATCAAAAATCATGGAGAAAGTCGTAAACCACCATATCCTCAAATATTTGAAAGGATTCAACATCTTGAGCGATCATCAATATGCGTTTCGTAAACAAAGATCAACAGGCGACCTTATCGTATGTCACCCATATTTGGAATAACGCAATCGAGAAATATGGAGAGCCAAGAGCTGTTGCGCTTGATATTTCTAAGGCCTTTGACCGTGTATGGTAACAGGGTTTGCTGGCCAAACTTCGATGATATGGCTTGTCAGATCATTTTTTGTACGGCTTTGCAGCTTCCTGAAATAACGTTCCCTACAAATGGCCGTCGATGGATATCTCTCGAATACTTTCACTATCAACGCAGAGATCCATATTGTCTCCAACCCTCTTTTTATTGTATATCAACGACTTATTGGAAAAAATCAAGAGTCCAATATATTGCTTTGCTGACGACAGCACACTTATCTCGTCATTGAATTTGGATTCTAGGACATTGGTTACGGCAGCAGGAGGTTGCATATCTTGATGAGAATTTAGAAGTGATTTGGAATTGGGGTGAAAGTACCCAGGTTCAATTCAATGCCACAAAAACCCAGACATCGGTTTTTTCCAAGATCATGAATGTCTACGAACCGGATATAATAATGTCAGGTCAGAAAATTTCGCTTTCTGCTTCGATAAATTCGTTGGCGGTTAAAATGGACATCAATATGTCTTGGTACAATCATGTTGCTGGAACTGCAAAGGCTGTTTCTCAAAAGCTTAGAACACTGTTCCGAACCAAAAAACTGTACACATCTTAGCAACTCTTGCTGATTTATAGGGCTCAGATCAGACATTCTTTGAAGCATTGTTCTCATGTATAGAGCTCTGCCCCCAAATATACCCTGAAGTTACTGGATTCCATTCAGAAAAGAGACATTGGAGGCATGAACATCACGTGCAATCCTGATAGCCTGAAACATCGAAGAAAGGTTGGAGATTTGTCTCTCTTCTATAGATACTTTCACGGGAAGTGTTCAAGTGACTTGGCACATTTAATTCCACCAAGAGCAGTACATATCATAAATACGCGACGGACTGTACCTGCTCATCGTTTTGAAGTTCAACTCAGTACACCTCGAACTTCACTGTTCAAAAACTCTTTCATCTGGAGAACGTTTTTTCAGATGGATTTAATCTCCAGTGATTCAAATCCAATGTGAATCGCTACTTTCGCAGGCACCGCTCTAAGAGCACCTTAAGAATATTCATGTAGTGCTTATCCTCAAAAAAGAAAGAAAACAAACAATTAACTTCAAAAAATTATTTGTATGCAAACATGTGAAGATAATTCAATTCTACATAAAAAACCCGAAATAATAATATTGGAAATCACTTTCAGCAAGGACCTGCTGCTGAAAGTACTAGAATCATCTGTTAAAAAAAAATGAGGGGGAAATGTTTATAATTTCTTTGAAAATATTTATTTTTTGAGTAGACTCATTTTTATTTCAAGCAGATTCATTTTTTTCATTCTGTGAAATATAAAATTTCAATGTTCCTTCAGAAAAAACAATAGCCCGAAAACTCAATTTTAATGAATATTTTTCATTCGATTCAATCTGTAGAAATTTCTTGCAGCAGATCAATTTAGACTTCGAAGTGTCGATTTTTCGAGTTCTGACGTTTTAAAGAATGCTCCGCCTTATGTCAGAGTTCACATTCTCTACTCGCGCTTTGTTAGACGACCTCTTTGTCAGGACCGTATCTAGTAAAATTGACGTATAAGCGTGTTTCACAGGTTGCGTCCGTTTCAGTGTCATGTGTTTTTGTAGCTCCATATCGAAATAAATATTTATTCTACTGATCGATAGTGATTTTTGTACTGTATACGTTGATGCTGTACATTTTTTCCAAATTTTAATTTCTTGCCTCTTTTCAGCATCCTACAAATACATGAATTGAGTGTATATACAGGATATTTGGGTAGTATTTGGTGTGCGTGAATAAAACAGTTATATCATTGATAGAAGCCACTTTCGTTCAATAGTTCCATAATATTTGACGACTATCAGATGTATATAAGCAGTATTTTGAACTATACACTATTTAGTATCACGCTAACCATAAAGTTACATAGACAATAACGATAGATTGCGGAAGTCCTGTATTTACTAGCTTGTTCATTCCTTTATGATTTGTCAGTTATCAATAGTGCAGTCAATGGCCTTTCTGCCGTATAATTTTGTAGTACAGTTAATAAAAATTTGGATTTGAGTTTTCTCTACCCTCTAGAATTGGATTGAATGATTCTGAAAAACTTTTATATATGTATAGTATTTCTGGACGTAAAAAAATGATTCAAAAACTAACTTTTTTATAATGAAATTCGTGTCCAGTGAAAATGTGTCTGTAGGCCTAATATAAACGCAGTGATAACTGAAAGAATAACCAGAAAAAAATTAAATATTTCGAGGGAAATTCATGAAATATTTTTCAAGGTGCTTGAAAAACTTGATTCTTTATTTCATTCATCAATGTTGCAATTACCGGTTTTTGAGTTATTTTGAAGGAAAGATGATTTTTGTAACATTACAAAACTGAAATTTCCATTTCAAGCACATTTTTTTCAAAACCAAGCACTTCAAACCGATCGAACCCTCTGATCACATTACAAACGCATAAAATAACGTGAGTTGTGAACTGGTCATGATTGTTTTCGAATGAAGCGGTGACTAGGGGGTGATTATCACATTTTTTGTCGTTGACAAGATAAGGATCGGCACAATTTTCGAACTAAGTCACTAGTTTTGATGCTAGGGTCTTGTTAAAAGCAAAATGAACGGTATGAAAATGTTTTACTCGCAACTGAATCGGAAAATAAACATAGTTTAAATAACTAAAAAACACGCTTTTAAAGACCATCGAACTAAAAAGTTGAAAATATTTTTTTTAAATGAGCTTTGAACAATAACGAACGAAAAATACTAGTAATATTGTGAAAGAAGCGACCTGCGCTTGATATACAAAAAATATGGAACAAAGCGCCCACGCTTTTTTCACAATAAAACTAGTATTTTTCGTTCGTTATTGTTTAAAGCTCATTTAAAAAAAATGTTTTAAACTTTTCAGTTCGATGTTCTTTAAAAGCGTGTTTTTTAGTTTTTTATACTATATTTATTTTTCATTTTTTAGTTTTGTATGCTATGAAAGCGTGTTTTTTGGTCTTTTTAAACTATATTTATTTTATCTAAACTTTATGATCAATCAGCCATATATCGTTTAGAAAAATGACCATTGATATTTTCCGATTCCAAAAAGGGAGCCTGAAAATCAGCTACCAAGCCCAAGGCAACAGGCTCGCAAAGGAGGGTTACGAATAAGGCAGTGGGCGCGAGTGTTAATAAAAAAAATGAAGAAATACATGTGAAGTGAGTTCGAATTATATCAAAAAGGTTACGCACAGCGCCGTCTGCCCACGAATAGATCAAGCAATGATGTCGATAATTCTGTCAAATACAGATCCCGACCTTGAGAGTTACAAACATACATACATACAGGTGAAGCTAATATAAAGCGTGTAATTAAAAACTTCAAAGAATAAAGTTGTTTAGAATAAATCTATCCATTTTTGGAATTGTCATTAACGAAACATTTTTTATTACTAAGAAGGAGCGTCGTCCATCCCAAGGATGAAAGTAACCCTCGGTATTGAAGTAGATAGACTATTGGACTATTCCATGCTAGTTTGGATTTTTTCCAGTAGCAATTCTAATCAATAATGGAGGTGATGTGGCCTCGAAAAGATCCGGGAAGTATTGTTTAGCAAATTACCAACAGGGTTCAGGATCACCGCTGATATTGGTAAGAAAAGGTCTTGATAAGAAGTCTATTGGTAGTAGAAAATCCGAAAATCATTTCAAACGAATCACAACGTCACCAGAGAGTAGAGTTCTATTATTTTCATGGAATGATGAAGAATGGTTTACAAAAGTACTCAGTGATAGGGGTCATTTTGAACCTCCTAAGATGAAGCACTTGAGTCCTGTCAATTACTTTAAATTTCCCTCAACATTATATTCCTATCAACATATTAGCTTCTCACCGGTCTTGTTGTGAAATAAAAAGCTAAGTTTTATGTATAAAATAAGTCCATAATACATACTGGTGAAAAAATTTAATATTAGTCAGTTTTCCAATTTTGCCACGATTTGTCCATTTTGCGATGAAACTCCAGGCCTGTTCATGTGGGAAACAACCAAAGAATAGTGCGGAGAGGCACTAAATAATTAATGAGGGATGCTTCGAACTGAAATCCACAACGCCGTATCGTGGCACAATGCAAGTTCATCTCATCACAACGACAATATTTTGGTTTGCAGGATCGTCAGGAAATCCTTATATTATATCAGCATTCAACAATCTGAAATTGATTCAGTCGTTGATTGTAATATTGTGTTTCAATCTACGATGTTTTGAAAGATTATAGATACCTTTAAAGAGATTGGGTTTGCTTGTGATGAAAAGAAAAAGAAAAAACACCCTTTATTTGATTTAGTTTCAATAATTTCACCTATAACTAGAATATTCTATACAGACTATCTCATGACAAACTGTTGATCTCACGTTGGCGTGTTACTAAAATATCGTGCTCTAGTTTGTATTATTGATTGAATCATGAAATCATTTCTTTACTGTTGGTTTTGGAATTTGCGTGACTCTCCTGAAAAATTACCTCAAATATGTTTCAGTGTAGACATATTTATGGAGAGAACTTTGTTCAAGAAAATGGATCGATAAGATGATATCTCATTTTTAGGATACAGCCGATTTATTGATATGATAGAGTTTGTGAGACCTATAAACATGCCATTTTCCTGACACCTTATCATTTCCATTATTTTTTAAAACCCTGTTAATATATGTTGAAAGAAAAACCTCGAATTTCATATCCTATCCAGAATCCTCTCATATTTTTCCTCAAATCAGAAGAACTTTCAAGAAATTGTATGATTATACTCACTACAATTTTCACAAGGTTTTTCAGATGAAGAAAATGAAAATTACAATAAAAAGACTCTCAATACTATCTACTTTTAACCAAAAATGTTCATCACTCAACCAAAAACATCGAGATGTTTTTCTTGCAGCTCATCTCAGCTTTCAACCTTCCACAATCTGAAAATTAAATGAATCTGAATCTGCTGATGTAGTTAAGATAAAACTGAAAAGATCACAGTAGGAGATTTGATCTCCTACTGATCACCTTGAGAAGTTATATGTGATATGAACAACTGAAAAATCCAATCAATCAATAAAGAAAATCATTTACCAAGCTTGACCCTATCACTTTCATATGAAACATTATCTGATCATCTGATTTCATCATCAATGGGCATATAACATAGAAAAACTTAGAAGAATTGAAATCACTACAAACTACTGAAAGGGGAGTCATAAGTTAATTTTTCAGGTAGCACTGCTTATTTTGACTTTGGTGGAAAATAGTTTTGGGACTGAAAGTTCTAAAACACGTTCGTTAACGATTCTATCTTTAGCAGAGAAATTTTCGTTGAAATTATCAGTGATTATGAAGTGATGAATATTACTGGAGTTTTTTCCCAACAGCAAACCGTTATTTTAACACCTCGACACGTGTTTCGATCACCAAGCGATCATCTTCTAAAGGAAGATTAAAATAAATATACTTACACCACTTCATACCATAGATAACTCTTCTAGTTACCTGCGTCTTAGGTATCTTAAATTAATTTCACAATATTGCCTTATTTTCTAGGGTAGAAATAAGTAAAAATAATAATATTATGAATAAAGATGGTGGACCAATATCTGTTAAAATAATTTTTCAATTATTAGATTTACCTGACTATTACATAAAGACACATTATAAAATTAATTTGAGACTTGTAGATGAGGCAATATTCTAAAATTATTTTAAGATACCTAAGACACAGGTACCTAGAAGTACATTTAGTTTAATCTTCCTCTTGAAGATGATCACTTGTTGATCAAAACACGTGTCGAGTTGTTGAATTGAAGGTTTGTTGTTGGGAAAAAAACTCTAGTAATATTCATTACTACACCGAAGGTTTCAAACAGTGCATCACAAATTATGAAATTATGTTTTTCATTACTAAATATTCATCATCAATATTTTGGTAGTGAAATGAAACAGTATTATTCGAAAAATTTTCTGTCGTCTTCTTTACAGGGATAGCTAGAAGTAGAAAAAATGATTGCAACTTACGGCTGGAAGAGCGAAGAAAGAGATAGCGAATACGCTGAAACAAGAGGCAACAATTTTGCCCATCCACGTTCTGGGGACAGTGTCACCATATCCTATTGTCGTGACGGTGATGACTCCCCACCACAAGGCATCAGCATAGCTTGAAAAACTTCCAGTATTTTTCCCTCCGTCTTCTTCAACTGCGTCTTTCTCAGCTAAATACACGAAGTAACTACTAAAAATCAGACCCAAAAATCCGATGTATAACGTAGTGATCAGTTCCTGTAAATGAAAAGACAAACTTCAGTATTGAACAAAATTGATTTAATCAGTTGAAAGTGAGAATGTTGATATTTCTGGTTAACCAGGATGGGCGCTGGCAGCCTAGATCCATTACTCGCTTCCCCTTATATAACAAGCAATCCATAGTAGTGGAAAATACAGTTAAACCTTGCAAATTACTTGGATAGGTGCTACTTTTCTAAAGAGGAGCTCAAAAAATTACTAACCAGTTTCATACATAACTCTAAGCTAGGTGGAATATCCGGCGCATGCGCAGTTTGTACCCACCACTACGTCTCAAACTGTCTACCGCGAGAATTCTAAACATCAATTTCTTTCAACGTACTTACACACTAGGAAAACAACTACTTCCCCGGCTAATACCACGCTGGACATTGAATTATATCCGATTGAGGTTAGTCTTGCAGAAGTTTTTAGTTCATTCAGCAGTAGGACCAAACTGTAATCAATCGAGTAGATCACCTTCAGACCGGTTTCGAAGTTGACCTCTCGTTAGTGCAGGAGAAGTCCAACCCAAAAAGCAGTGTTTCTGGGACTCAATTATTTTTTCAACGTGGTTCGACTGCATATATAAAACCTTCGTCTAAGGGAGAGATTGTTAACTACTATCAGTTTTATTTCGAGAACAAATCTTCATTGATTGATTTCCGCATTATCCTGCTGGTGGATGGATTAAAAACATCTGCAAAACTCATTTCTGTGAAGTATCGTACATTAATGTTTGTCGGATATAATCCAATGTTCAGTTTGGTATTAGCCGGGGAGGTAGTTGTTTTCCGGTAGGCATTGACCAGAAAATACTATGTAGATACATTGGGAGAGATATTTTGAGATTTCATTTTGAAATAATAATTATCTTATAATTATGAAAGGTTGAAGTGGAACATCTGGCTCAAAATAAATCCAAAATTAACAATTTGGTTGGTAAAACGCACGTCAAGAAGAATATTGAATAATAACTTTGATACTTCGAAAGTTCCTGTAACAATAAGTTCACTAACTGTCAACTTTTGGTCAAAATTAGTCCTAGGTCCTTGATATCATTGCATCTCTGTAGATCTGAAACGTTAATTGCATACGAAAGTTTATAAATATCCTTTTTTCGGGCATAGCTCATAGCTTCACACTTCATGAAAAAGGTTTCAATTCATCAAAGCCATAACAAGTAAACAAAAAATTCCATCTGAAAGGTACATAAGATTTATACAATTACAAAAAATAGCTTTAAGTCATCTGCAAAACATAGCCGCTCACATTTCACATTCCCACATAAATCATCAATGATCAATAAAAACCGAAAAGAGCCTAAGTTGGAGCCCTGAGGAACATCAGAAATAGCTGAATATGTTCTAGACTCTTAACCATTGTAAATGACGAACTGCTTTCTACCTGAATATCCGAATATTTTAGTCTGGTTATTCAGTATTTCTGATGATTTCATTCATTTTAAAATAAATTTTCTCTTCCTAAGATTTGAAATTTTTTCAAACAACATCCACCGAGAAACACTGTCAACCACATTCGAACAAATACAGACTATATTACTAACATGTAGCGCCTCGTCATAATCAAAATGGTGGCCTGGTGGCCTGGAAATAAATGAATCGGAAAGAAATAAACCATTTCTGGTCAGCACGATCCGCAGACCTCAGTCGCTTAGAGGCATGGTCAATCGAAATAAACCAGCGACACCTGACGACATGAAAGATAAAGTTATAGAAGATTTTCATTCCATTACAAGATCAACTTCAATTGCAGCATTCACAATTTTGTTCCAGCATTGAATAACAAAATCGTGAATGTATTCAGTTTGGAATACAAACTGGTCGGTCGGTAACCGGTCGGTTCGACGTTAGTCCTTTGTTCCCTCACTTAAATCGACCGCTGTGTTGGTCGGTGGTTCCAGCCCCAGGATGAACGATCGATTTCACTTGCTATTGTCTAATCCGTGTTAGGAATCACACGTTAAAAGGTGAGACCTCGTTAGTCCTTAGCTCGCACAAGTTTCGACTTCTGAGGGTTGTCGTTCATATGAGTGCGACAGCTGGTTAACGGATTTTAAAAGTTGTTTTTTTCGTGTAATTCGATGTTTACATAAAGTAGCTATTCCTAGAAGACCTTTTTTTCAGTTTGTGTCTGAAAGTTTCTTTGCATGATCTACACATCCATGTATAGAGTTCCTTATTTTCAAATTGATTACTTCCTTCCGTTTTTTGGAAGATTCCCACGTTTTTTTGTTTCAAGATGGAGAAAAGTATAAAATCAGAACTTTTCTTTTCCAAAAAATTCGAAATAACTACTCGTATTTTCATTTTTACATGACAAAATATAGAAATTTAATCATTTCATTTCATAATTGCCTATACATTTTCAATTATAACTGATAATATATTACCCCAATGAGAGACGACAATATTTTTCATTTTATTCTGGAACGGAGTTTAGAAAAACAAAAAAGTTCAGGTGGACTTCATTTAATTTTTGATGCATTTATTGATATTTTATCCACAGTAAAATCAGCAGTGTAATGTATAAAATTTTGCAAGCTCAAAAAGGTGCTACCTGAACCGTTATCTCATGAATGATGTGTTTTTTCATCGCCTGCGTATACAAAAGAATTCTATGCTAACAAACTAAATTGTGTTTTCCAAACGACTCATGCGTTATTCAAATCGCAACAGATAGTTATGCATGAGTTGGGTCAAAAAAAGGGAATTCTTTTTCATGAAGTATGGGTACGTGTAATTCGTTTTGTTTTATCCTGCAAATCTCATTTTCCCCAACTTTTATATATCCTGAAGTGGAACATCAAGTGAACAGAAAGTTCACTGTTGGTCCTTCACTTTTTCAACAAAAACCTAGAGAAGTTTCCAGTCACAATTCACGAATTTTGGTCAATATTCGAAAAGGTTAATTTTTTGAATATGTGGGGGCAACTATGTGATGCTAACAGAATTATACTTTTCAATTTTATAATTGGTCTATTATATCATTGAAATAAGAATGAAATTAATATCCTGGAGAAACTTCACATTTTTCAGCGATACCTCACATCTTTAGATTGTTTTTCTGAAAATACTGAAAAAAATAATCAATTCCATACAACTTACATATTAATATGATTCAAAGGAACTGCTTTCCTTCATAAAGCGCAATCCTGCTTCTTGTTATTCAAATTGTTGATGAAAAATTAATAATTTTGTGTCACAGTCATATCTGAATGGTGACAGTTTTCCGGAAAAATTACAATGCCAAAGTATTTTCAAACATAGGAAGACCATTGAGATCTACAAGCAATCTAATAATTTTAAAAGAATACCAGAAGGTATACTCTAATCGACAACCCTTTAGCAGTATACTGTCTGTCAACAACATGGACCAATCAGAAAAACCTAGCACAAGTGCGGACCCATCATGAACGCGCATACGTATGAACACCCCACTGCCCACTAAAGATATAAATGCAGGTGAACATGGAGCTCACCAAACAGTCGTTGCTGATACCTCGAGATACAGGCATCGATCTCGCAGTCAACGCCTAGATCAGTGAAGATGACATCTGCAATAGTAGACGAAGAGTTTGGTACTGAAAGTTTCATTGCCTACCAACACGAATTTTGTTATCTCGCTTATGCTTATGTTCTTTCAATGACTATGTCAATTCGAACGTTATTGTTATGTCGGTTTCAATAAGGTTTCAAAATAAACCCAATAAATCACACATTAATCACACAAAATTTCAAAATAAACCCAATAAATCACACATTAATCACACAAAAGACAATGATCACATGTACAAACATTACCTAAGCCAAGAACAGGAATGCTACGGACGAAAACGCTTTGATATGTGTTAGTAACAAAAGTGCTCACCGCATTGCCAATGTTGCCAACATAACAATTATCACCAGAAATTAACTTTCCCGATTTTTCTCAACAAAAAATAGAATATGGATTACCTACTCGTGAGTGATCATACAGCCGCTATGTGAAACGGTTGTTCAAGCCCTACTGCCGAACGATCGATTATCACTGCTCACCGTCCAATTCATTCTAATTGCATATTGAAAAATAAGACACCATCAACCCTTAGCTTGCACAAGTTTTGAGTATTGAGGGTTGTCTTTTCAGATTCTGTATCATTTTCTCCACTTCGAATTCAATTACTGGGTTAACTTGTTTCGAAATCCTGTGCAGTAATTTTACTTTCAGATTGCTGCTTGAGTTCAACCCATTATCAAAAATTGTAAGATGAAACTTTCAAAAAAACCGTAGACCATCTACGTAACTATCACTTTCAAAACAAAGTTGATGAAGGAAACAGTTAATTAACACAATTTGAACATTTGAAATGCTTCAACATTTTAGGCAGTATCAATATGGTGTCCGAAAAATAGAAACATGGTGAGTCACGAGCTGTTACGCTAGATATTCCTAAGGCATTTGACCATGTCTGGTTATAGGATTTACCAATTGAAACTTGATGATATGGCATTTCAGTTCGTCTTTGTTCATGCATGGCTTTTTAGCATTCTCAAAGATCAAGTAGTCATTGATGGATTTATTCTTGGATAGATTTATCATCAATGCTGATGTTGTCCATGAAATCAAATATTTATGATCTATTTGTATTATATTTTGTTTTGGTGATAAATTTTCCAAACATCAACTGCCAGAGCACATCTTCAGTGACAAAGGGAGGTTTCATATATTGATGAATATCTAAAAAACATTTGCCTTTTGGGTGCAGTAACTAACGTTACTGCAGTTTTGTCTTATGACATTTTGAAACTTATACATTAAACAGTTCAATGTATAAGTTTAAAAATGTCCTTGAAGGATGAAACTGCAGTAACGTTAGCTACAAATAAAAGTGGTAAAAACATAGAAAGTTTCAATTCTCTTCTACCACGTAATAACAGCTACGTCCATTCAATTCAATAATGAATTTATTTCCAAGAATAATATGGAAGTGTCCAATCTCCATATAGTCTCCATAAAGTTCAACTAAAATTACTTTTTTAATCCTTTTCTGCCAGTCTTCTTCAGTAATATTAGATACTTCTTCTTCAATCAGCTCTATTACCATCTTAGCAAATTTTGGAAAATTGTTTTTAAGCCTGATGCTTTGTTTCAATTTTCCTCAAATCAACTCGATGGGATTGAAAACACTAAAATAGGGGGAAAGTCTCAGTATGGTGTGTCCATACTTTTCAGCAATACTCTCAAGGGCATAAACTTTTTTCAATTGTTTTTGTCTGTAAAACTTCAAGTCGTTGGTTTTTGGTATAGTAATCTCCAAAATACAAATTGTTATCCATTAAAAAACTTTGTATTTCATCTTTCCTCGAATTTTCATTCGGTACTTTGATGAGCTGTCGCGAATGATAGGAAGTGTTGTCAAGAACTATTACACTATTCCATGTTCTCAATTTTTTATTTCCTCCGCAATGCCCAATGATTAGTCGCGATCCTTTGTTTGCAGGCATGTTAGGAGTACACATTCTAGAACCATCAGTCTACGCTTTCGTAACTGTGTCGTGAGTGTCATACTAAGTTTCGTCCACATAGAAAATTTGCCGTTGTTCTTGTCTATATTTAATTATATTGCTTTTATAACAGTCATATATTGTTTTTTTCATTTTTTCCAATGATTTTATTAGATGAACATCTAAAGGTTTTAGTGATCCTGTATCACATCGCGTCTTGCGATACTCAAATCGCGATCAGTTCCTGAACTGAACACGACGGCAATAACCATCCCCGCATTCCCCGATTTCTATTCGTCACCGTAACATGACTTCAAATGTGATTTTATGACTCTTCAGCGAATCAAAAAACTTAGTAAAAATTATCCAATACGAACCGCCAAGTCTACAGTACACGTGGACTAGTTCTCAGCCGATTCATTTATATGTATTGGTTCTTTGGCCTTTGAGAGTGCCGACAACTTTAAGAGTGCATAATATAGTTTACCTTGACTATATTTAAAATGATTTCCTTGAAAATTTTCTTCATTATTTGGTCTTAATTACCACTGAGTAAGCACTGTCTCTATTCTTGACGGATGCGATAATCTTTGTACACAGGCAATGTTTATATTATTTTCCTAAACCGGAAGCTTTCAGCATAGAATATGTGAACTATTCAGATCTTCACAATTGCTCTTTTTTCGCCATTCAAAGTGAAAGAGTTTTTAAATGATTTCTGTTATTTATTTGATTTCAAGAAAGAAAGTATTAAATGTACAAGTTCACTGAACGTCTCCAGCAGTGAGGATACAAATATACGCCCCATTGATAGAAAGACATGTGTTATGGAAGATAAAAAAGTGAATTGTTGTGTTCATATCCTATCGAGTTTCAAATAAAAAATTAACGACTAGCTCAGTGACCTCAAGTGTTTTCATTGTTCAGATTAATTATTATACATATCAGACAATGAATGTATGCAAATGAAACACATTTTCTAGAAATAGCAATCATTTAATTGAACATTATTTGAATCTCTCAAATAATTTTACAGTCACAAACAAAAAATGATATGTTTGGAACAGGAGAAACTAGCCCGAAACCTGATCTTAACCTTGAATAAATCTTCGATCTTCTGCTTTAGGGTAGTCAATTATTGCAATAGTGAAATAATGTATATGGCGTGTAAGGAATCTGATTTTAATTACTCTTTCCACACTCCAGAATTGAGTCATTCACCATAAGATGAATAATTTCAAGTATAGGGTATTTCATTGAACGCTTCTTATCTTTTAATTTAAATAAAACAGAGTGTGTGTGAGATATCATAAGAATTTTGTATTCGTTTGAAAGACTATTGATGCCATCATAAGTCGATAAGAAATGCTTTCAAATGTCCGCCACGGCTTCTCTGAGTGGAGCGTATCCGAAATGTTCAATTTTCCATGACTTTGACGCATAAATCAGGCTGAATTTGACCGATGGCATGGATTATGTTGGCTTTAAGGACCGCTTTGGTTTGTGGCTTATGCACCTGCGACTTGGGAAAACCTCACAAGAAAAAGTCTAATGGTGTCAAATCGCACGATCGCGGTGGCCAGTTAACATCACTTCTACGTGAGATTACCATGCCCTCAAATCGCTAGTGCAGAATATCCAATGTGACATGAGCAACAACAACATGTCGTTAGTGTCCAGATCATCCAATTCAAGCCAAAAGAAGTTGGTAATCATCGACCTACAGTGCTCGCCGTTGACACTGATAGCCTGACTAACTTCGTTCTCAAAGAAGTATGGATTGATGACGCCGCCAGCCCAAAAGCTACACCAAACAGTGACTTTTTCAGGATGCATCGGACCCTCTTGGGTCCCATGTGGATTGGTATCGTCCCAAATTAGACAGTTTTGTTTGTTTACGTCCCCATTCATCCAGTAACAGGCCTTATCGCTGAAAATGATTTTTCGATGAAAATTAGGGTCAGTTGCCAACTGCTCCTAAGTCCATTCAACGAATCTATTGTTGACATTTTGTTTCGAAAAAAAAATATGTACTTTCCTTTTTATCAATAATTTTCTTTCATGAGGGATATTCTCTCATAACTCCATAGATACTTGAAAGAGACACTCCAGCAATGTTTCCTATTTTTCTTAGATTTCATCAACGGACCATAAAGAATTTGCTTTGATTTGTTTTTGGTAAATGTTCACGATTACACTTTTTTTCAATAATATTAAGGTGCAGTTTTTATTGTCTTTTTTTAGAAAGAGTGTAGGAACACAAATCATCAGTTCTTTCAACCGTACTTGACATTTTGAAAATTTTGACTTTATAATACCGTATATGAACACACCATAGGCGTTAAAACGTAACTGACCAACTAGATCTGCAAGCTTATATAGATGACTTTGTCATCTTGGCAGAGTTCACGTCGGGAAGGGTAGCTTGTAGTATCCTCCAAAGCAAGTTGGACGTTGTTTACATTTGGTGCCTGAGGGAGCAGATGTCTGTTAATCCCAGCAAAACTGTGATAATTCCTTTCACCAGGAGGAGAAAATTTGACGATCTAACGACACTCTCCCTCAATGGCGAAGTCATTTCATTTGGAAAGGAGGTTGAAATATCTTGGCTTTGTCCTTGATAAAATACTCACCTGGAACGCTCACTTGGAAAAAGTTTTACACAAAGCCAGACTGTCCCTATGGAGACGTCGAAGGATTTGTGGTAAAACTTGGTGTTTAGGCTCCAAACAAATGCATTGGATTTATGTAATGATTGCCTGGTGGCCGAAGGCTTTACAGAAAACAGCCCAGGCGAAGCTCTCTGGCTTACAGAGATAGGCTTGTCTGGGCATCAGTGGTGCCATCAGTACTACACCGTCAGCGGCCATGGAGATCCTTCTAGATCTACCTCCTGTCCATACTTTTCCGGAGAAAGATGCTAGATGGACTGCATACAGACTTGGGTGCATGAATCAATTTAATGTAGAGTGCAACAGACTGTTGGTTGACACTGGAAGTCACAACATTCTGGAAATGACCTCTGATTTTATGCCTCCAACTGTCAACTACGAACTGTCTTATTAAATACTGTTCCTGAGTAAAGAGGAGTGGATCCTCCGGGAGAAGGAAATATTAAGAGCAAATAGTTGTTGGTTCACAAATGGACCAAAAACACCTTTCAGTTCTGGTGCAGGTGTTTTTAATCGCAGACCCAGGACAGAAATATCTACCAGCCTAGGAACCTATGCGACTGTATTTCAAGCGGAAATTTACGCTACTGAATTGTGTGCGGAGAGATTGGAAGAATACAACCTCATACACAAGTCAATAAAAATATTCTTGAACAGTCAAGCGGCGTTAAAGGCTCTTGGCTCCTACCGAGCAACGTCTAAATTGGCAGCAAATTGCCGAAAACGACTCTCCTCGATAGGAAACTTAACAGATTGTCTCTGGTCTGGATTCCTGGCTATACTGGCCTGGAAGGCAATTAGGCTCCTGACTCCCTTGCAAACTAGGGTACTGCAAGCAGCTTCATCGGACCAGAACCTGTCACTGGCATCGCTTTAGGCTTTGCCAAATAAACACTGAACACCTGGATGGCAAGAAGATTTATTGACTTCTGGCAGAATCTTCCACGATTGGCTCACTCCAAGGCGTTCATTCATCCTTCGAAGCTTGATACCAAAGAGTTGTTGGACTACAGTAGAGATGAACTACGATGTCTAACAGGCCTTCTTACTGGTCACTGTCATTTGAATCATCATATGCAGAGACTGGGACTATCGGAAGAGAGTGTGTGTCGTCTCTGTTTGGAAAATGATAAAATATAAGAGCATATACTTGCCCCGCTGGGGACTCAATCAGATTTTTAGAGTTCGACAAAGCCGTACTCTTACCATCTGACCTGAAAGACCATTCACCATACAAACTAATCGGCTTCGTTAAGACGCTGGGTTTATTTGGTCGAGTATGAAACCCTTGCGAATTGCGATGGAGGGTCGAATAAACCGACTCACTTTGGACCTAACCTAACCTAGCCTAACTCCGACAATGTAGCGATATACCTGAAAAAATGAATTCTGTCAGACGATTGCAGTTAAATATGATTGGCCGGTGTTTGTTTTACCCAATAGATGCAAAGGTGCATGATGATCATGCTTAAGTCATGCATCTTTCGTTGTTTGGATTGCTTTGCTTGTTGGATGGCTATAGTATAACTCTGGAAGAACGTGCATTATCAATATTTATTTTGATGTCATTTTGCGAGCATTATTACAGAGAAATTCAATGTTCAAGTAAATGGTTCTTGACAGATTTTTGTTAGAATTGAAATGATTATTAGCACTCACATTCCCGTGGCTTCCTTGGTTGATTTGTCGGGTATTAATGTGTTAAAGTTTATTGGAGCAACGATGGTCAATTTTCATAAATTTGGGACACTGTTTCGAATTAGTGAGATGTATAAGCTTCAGCAATGCTTGAAAGCGTTGTTTTTGCGAAATTAACTTTTCAAATATAAATCGGAAATCCAGTAACTCGAAAAACTTCATCAACGTTTTTAGATTTCCTACAGATGTGAAACCGTTCCAAAGTTGAGTTTTTTCAAAAACGTTGTCACAATCACGTAGGTAATAACCTCCAACTCGAAAATTTGAGAAATATTTATAAGATCTAACGTCAATAAACTCCTCGGAAGTTCCAAAGCCAAATTTATTTTAATTTTAGACCGAGTTATTTTGGGAACATTTACGCGGAAATATAATTGCTACATCATGCAGGTGGAAACGTGGAAATGTGGAAACTTCGTGAGTTCAACTGAGTGTGATATATGGGAGTATTTTGCTAGTGGGTGTACAAGGTTATTTTATGAAAACTAGGATCACAGAAGTTTCTGGAAAAGAAGGTATCACTATGGAATATAGACTTCTCATTCCTTATTTCAACCGGAATGTATGATCATTTATCGTTTCAAATTATATTAATTTGCTGTTGAAATAGTGGGAAAACATTTATTTAAAAAGCCAGGAATTTGGAACAACGTATTCTTATGAACTTGAAAATAATTTTTAATACCAAATTACAAATTTTTT
>WOGO01000336.1:0-25187 GCA_015342085.1 Leptinotarsa defecta | reverse complement strand
CATGATCAGAAATACGCGAAGGACAATGGCTGCTCATCGTTTTGAGGTTCAACTCAGTACACCTCGAACTTCACTGTTCAAGAACTCTTTCATTTGGCGAACTGCTTTTATATGAAATAAACTTCCTGAGAACGTTTTTCCAGCGATACAAATCCAACGTGAATCACTACTTTCGCTCCTGCACTGCTTCAAGAGCGCCATAAGGATGTTTCTGTAGTGCTTGTGTTTTGTTCTTAAAAAATCAAAATAAAAACTGTTAAGCTAGAAAATAAATGTTATTATTTATTCCAATATAATAGAAAGACTACTTAGCACAATATTGTCACAAACTTTGCGAAGTTTGGTGATCCAAATAATATTTTTAAATGCTGTTATTAGTTTATGTTTGAGCCTTTATGACGGATTCACTAAAGTCCAAAATGTTGGCAAAACACCAAATTGTTCGTCTACGAAGAAATGTTAGATCCTTCTCCCTACTAATAACAGCATTTAAAAATTGTCACAAACATTTTAGGAAATATTGAATTCAAATTATTTTTGTTGAGGAAGTTGAAGTTCTCAGAATTCAATAGTTGGATCAAGATGTTATCTTATTTCATACATTTCCTGAATTTGTTTACTGAACACCGGTCCAGCATACTCAAGGTTATTGAAACAACTTCTATATTCGAATAACTCATAAATTGAATGATACGTCATAATATAAACTTTTTATAACCTTGATAATGGTTGATAACCCATACAGCCATTTTGGTACACTACAAATGTCTTCAAAGAGATAAACCATAATCGATAAGGTGAAACTTATAGTTTTCAGTTTATTTTCTATTTGTTTTAGTTTTGATAACATATCGTTTCCCGTGACATTCGACGAATCAACAATGCCGTTTTACAGAAGGGCAACGACCCACAGGTTCCCAGGTATTATGGCATTAACGTTCAATAAGGCATTGAAGTGGTGCACTTGAAGTCAATTTGCACTGTATATATTCTTCTTAAAAATAATGGTTGGTGTGCTCAACAAACTAATCTTACGAAATCAGTTGGTTGATTTACAAAACTTTTTTCCAAGTTATAGAGAAACCTTTTGAAACCCCTTTTAATTGATGAAAAAACACTAAAATATCCGCAACACCTCAGTATAGATTCTGATGGACGATGCAAAATACCTACATCATTGTGCAATAAAAGTTGTACTATCATGAATCATAATGCACAAATCAAAGTATTCACCAATTTTTTTATTAATTAAGTTATTGTTGTTGCTAGTAACTTTAGAAAACACTTTGGAATCACATTTTGTATATAAATAAATAATGGATACTTGAAATAATATATTCTGTGAAAATATTCGGCAATAGGGTATGATTTTTGAGTATATATTTTTCAATACCTAAATACCTATTTTTACAATATAATTTTCTATTTATCCTAGTATGTTTGAATTGGTAGATGCTTTAATTGCTGTTATATAATTTATTATTTTCAACTTATTTATTACTTACAAACACTTCAATATGAAAGAACATCAGAAAGGCGATGATTAAGAAAATTGACTTATCCTAGAAATAATGATGGAAATTACTATAAATAATAGTTGCCTTAGAAAATACTTCTATGGATATTCAATTAGATTTGAGTATGCTTGAAGTTATGAAACAATAGGAACTTCATTCAATTCTCTGGCGAAAACTTTCGTACTGTTTCTGATATTTTAGTATCAAACACATATTCTTCAGACGTTTTGTCAACTAACTATCCAACGTCACATTGAGAATTACTAATCAGCGGAAAAATTTTCTATGGAGACTAGTTCTTCGACCCTTTCATTCGCCGTCACTGGAAGGAATATTTCTTTGGTCCACAAATGCGGATGTGAATATTTTGTAGCAAGCTACCAGGAACTTTTTTTATGTCATTTCAAGTTTAACATCTAAGAATCAATCGTTACAAATATATGTTTCATGAGTAGTTTCTCTTTTACAACTAGAATAACAGCGAAAAATATCTGTAGAGCGAGATAATTTTCCCTTATTGCGAAACTATAATACAAGACAGTAGTTGCAGCTATTTAATGAGAAAAGCTTTTTTCTCTTAGATGTTTTTTATGTTGTAAATACGTAATCGTTTTGAAAATTTAGGTTCTAAGAGTTCAGAGTATATTTGAAAGGTCTGTAAATGTTTCAATAACTTTATTGAATATGATCCATTGTTAGCAATTATGCACCTCTCCGGAATATAATTATTATTCCGACTCCCACTCCGGAGTATGTGTTTGTGGAGTTGTTTCCGGACTTTGTCTGCAGGTGGGCAGTGGGCATACTACTGAATTAACTGCAGATATATTTTATGACTAGCTGGAATTAAGCTTGTTTGTTCGGGGTGATCAGATGGTTCACTCCGTCTGAAATGACCTGCCCAGTACTGACGAGAAGCAAGTACTCCAAATTCGGTCTATTGGTGGTCGTCCCGACCAAATGAAATTAATTTCTACTTTTCATATATAGGAAGTTACTTGCGACGAATCTTCCAAATGGAAGACGTTGCACAGGTGCCTCGTGGTTTTTCTTAAGCTTTCTGGGCGGCAGAATTTGGCAAATCATTTTTTAATGTGTTTCCAGAATGAGTTTTAATACACCATTCATTAAACGATTTGTGGATGATTTGATTCTGCCGTCTGATAAAATTGATATAATTTTGTCAGTTTTCAGAAGAACTGAACAGAATATTTTAATAACTGAATGGTACCGGAAATCCATATGCAGCAATAAAGTCATCAACTTCCATTCTTATCACCTTACAACTATAAACACTAATTTACGTAGTTACACATGAATGTCAGTACATACATATATTCACACTTACAAACTTACATACTTACATACATCTAGATATAATAAACAAATTCCACAATTTGAATTGTATTTATTAATATACACTCATTATATCTCATTAAAGGAGGCAGCCAATACATTCGTTATGTAAATGACTAATAACACCTTATTATTGAAGGTAATTTCTTTCAAATAATAACCTTGGCAATGAATTCATTATCTAACAGGAAACCGAAATTTCAATCATAGTTTTAATTTCTGTTTCCACTGTAAAGTCGGCGATAGTTGGTACAGGATATTAGAACAATGATTAGTATGTTATGATATGTAGAGAAAAATGAGTAGTAGGTGTTCTTAAGTAAATAATTCTCTCAACAAAAACATTTCGAATGATTTACACTTACAGGAGTGTTTAAGGTAGGTCTAGTTCACAGAAATCATTGTGCGCACAAGAATAATAGGTGGCGACTTATGACTTATGTCATTTCCCAAGAATTATTTTTCTCCAGTGAATTATTGAAATGGTATAGAAATCTGGATATTATTGGATATTATAATAAAAATGTTCAAATAAAAAAGATATTCAACTAAATATTTATCTCGTCATCTTACAATTTTTCTTCACTTCATATTTATAATATAATATAATTTACTACTGAAGAGTCGATAAGGCAAGTGTTCCATGTAAGTAAAATTTTACTTCTTTCATCATATATATTGTGTAGGAATCTTGTGAATGATATCTGATTTGATTCCATAAAAATGTTTGGAATACAAACGGAATAGAGAATAGTGTTTTTCGTATAATTCAGCGTATTTGCTTCGAAAGAATTTTTCTTGTGTGTTATTCAATGTTTATATGAAAATAGCTGTTTCGAGAGGGTTTTTTTTTCAGTTTGTGTCTGAAGGTTACTTCTTTACGTGATCTACACATCTTTGTATCGAGTTAATTTTTGAAATTGATTGCTTCCTTCCTTCCTTTGGAAGATTCCCATATTTTTTTATCAAGATGGAGAAGTGGAAGGCCACTTCTCTTCCCAAATATTTAATTAACTGCTAGTATAGTGGAATTTAAGTGATTTTCTTGACCTGAAAAAAAACCTTTTTTAATCATCATTAGTACAAACTATGCCTCATTTCTTATTTTTGGTCACTATAATAATGTAGCAGGAGGCAATATCCGTAATTTGAACAAATCACGGGAATAATAACTATAATGATGGTTTTTATTCAAATCAAGAACTTCCAAAATTGCAGATTACATAAACAGTTATGTCAATAATACGTTGGAACTACCATCTGTTGTGAAGTGGATATTTGAGTTATCTTTGTTAAAATACCGTCAACATTGCGAAGAGTTTACATTCAGAATATAATAAGATTAGTCAAAAACTTGAGATATAGATTTTATTTTTGTACAGATGTGATACTACTTTTCAATATATACCTTGTTTGAAAGTAGGCGTTAGTATTTAATGTTGGCGGAAGAGAACTTTTTCATCTCGTTTATCCTTAATTATGCGGTAAGATCCCAAAAGTTCCTGATGGAGTCTTAAAAAGGAAATGCTCATTCAGTGTAATAGAGTACATACACACATTACATCTTAATCTCATAGTAAACTTTGAAACAAATGATCCTATTGAAAATTATCTTCAGCACGAGTACGATTGCTATTGACAACAATCTTCCTAGAAAATTCCATGATGACCCTTTCGACGATGTTTCCCAGAAATATATCTTTTGTACTTGAATTGAAATGTTTATTTGTTTATGTGGATGTGCACAAGAAGACGTTTTGCAAATACTGATTAGATGTCAAAACTCTCGCTCTGAATTTGTTTTTAAAGTATTCCTTGCGTTTCATTCATATTTATTGATTGAACAAACAGGATGGGTTTTTAAACATTTACTCACTCAATTAATTGGAAAATACGTACCATATCTGACCCCATCATTGAATAAGACGCTGGCATCATAACTACATGAATGTTTTTGGTTGAAGGTATGTTAATATACAGGGTGTCAATTTGAAAACTTCCCATCCTTAATATCTTCCTTCCAGTAAATAATATGAGGAATCGAAAAAACAGAGCCAATTTTATAGTCAATGGGGACACTTTCAAATAATATATGTAGCCCTCATAGCTAAACCCCCAAGGAGGGGTTGAGCCACAAGTTCTGCTTCCAATAATACCTTGACGTTTTATTTTTTGATGAGCAGTTTCCGAAAAATAACGTTCTAAATTTACACATGTAATTAGAATTTCCCTGTTCTGGGATGTATTATTGTATTGACTCCTTTTAATAAAAATGGTTAGAAGAGTAGATGGCACCGTTCCAACCCTTGAATGACAGGAATAAATGCATTACGCGTGATATTTTTTATTTATTGGTTATTGTCCTTTTAGAAAACAAAATTCAATTTGCTAGAAAGACATTTCAAACGTAAAATATACTGACGCTAATCTTATGAACTGTTCGAAATGTCGCTCTAAACAGTAATGAAGTCTGTTTACGAACTCCCCTCTAACATTACGGAAAACATCACTAGGAATTGATTGGCATGCTGCTGTAATTTGTCTTTTCAGAAGGTTTTGTTTTATAAAAAACGAATTTAGGATGCCTCCCAAAAAAAAAGAAATCTAAGGGTGATAAATCCAGTGATTCGGAGGCCATTCAATTCTCGTTTAACCACTGTCGGACGGAAATGTAACAGATCCTCCTGCATCCATTTGAGTTTCTAGCTCGTGAGTTATGAGATTATCGATAGTCTCTTCAACATTTCAAGGTACAGACTACCAGTCAAGTTTTCTTCCTGAAATAATGGAGCAATAATGGCATTTCCAGAAATACCAGTCTAAACATTAACTTTTTGTGGGTGTTGTGTATGCCCTTCCCGATAAATATGTGGGTTTTCGTCATTACAATAGCGACAATTTTGTTCATTAACATTGCCATTCAGAAAAAATTAACATTCATCGCTGAAACAGATGTTTAACAGAAGATTAGGGATGGTATTGACTCGGTGAGACATGATTTCAGAAAACTCTATTTTTTTATCATAATCTTCCCCGTAGAACCCTTGAAGAATCTGCATTTTATAAGGATGGATCGTAAGGAGCTCGTGGGCTGTGCAGCAAATGTTCCCAAAATTTCAATTTGAGCTGCTTCATTTAGTACTCTGGGGTTATTTCTTTTTTTATTTGCCACTGAACCAGTTTCGTAAAACTTATTCACCAAATCAAGCTCACACCGGTGTCTTACATTACAATTTGGATGTCTTTCGTTAAAAAGACATGCCGCCCTTCGTGTGCACTTTTCAACTTCTCCATTAATTACAATCATTTCAATCTTGCCTTGAAGCATGTAAACCATGTTTATAGTTTTATACACCTATTAGAGTAATCAACAGCCCAATAGGTAGGTACAAACTGTATGCACAATACTACCACATCGTTTAAATTTGCGAACCAATTTTTTGCCTGAAAACAGAAACTTTTACAGTAGAAGTAGCAAAAAAAAGACGGCTATCTGCGAGTACACTTTCTGCGATGAGAATTAAAAATTCAACATTTACTAAACACAACTTCACTACCATTTTCGTTTTACTATTACCTATACTACTTTTTGATGTAAATCAATTGGAGCTAATGGCTAATGTTACCCCTAATGAAGGATTGGAACGGTACCACCAGTTCTGGTCAAACCATGCATCTCAGTATAGGCGTACTAATAATTGCTTCTGTTATTTTAGTCTATTTTTCGGAAACTGCTCATCAAAAAATAATTAGTCAGGGTACCTTCGGAAGTAAAATTGAACGTCAATCAAAATGATGTACCACTTGACCACCCCTCTCCTTTTAAATTTCTAATGGTAACATACCCCTCCTAGGGGGTTGAACCACGAGAGTTGCAAACAGTCTTCGAAAGTGTCCTCCTTGACTATAAAATTGGCCCTGTTTGTTCGATTCTACATATTGTTTACTGGAAGGAAGATATTAAGAGTGGGAAGTTTTCAAACTGACACCCTGTATGTGATTTTCAATGAGAGCAGAATTGAAACTCTATATTCATTGACAGTTGGAATTAATCGTATTTTAAGTGTAGGTACATCATCACAGCATACCGTTTTCAACATTTTGATTTAGGATACTGATTTAGAGATATTTGTAAAAACTTATCTCATAAGAAATTATTGTTGATCGTGACATGGATAGTAATGACCCAGGTGAGAGAGCAAATCTAAACATTCTCATGGAAGGTATTTTTTTGAACAACTCTGCTTTTGATTGCGTATGGAATTAACAATACTAGTAAATTCTGTTTCTGTAATATTCATAAAATATTTTTTTGATTAAGTCATCACTTTCGTTAGAATTGCTAAGAATGAGAAAGTTTAGAAAAAATTGCATTATGAAGTAGAATTGACATCACACGACAACCACAAAGACCCATTCGA
The DNA here is from genome assembly GCA_015342085.1 of Leptinotarsa defecta. Classification (NCBI taxonomy): domain Eukaryota; kingdom Metazoa; phylum Arthropoda; class Insecta; order Coleoptera; family Chrysomelidae; genus Leptinotarsa; species Leptinotarsa defecta. The sequence continues at coordinate 17,893 of WOGO01000336.1, read as the reverse complement.
AGGATATCTGTACAATAATCGGCATTTTCAGGCCAAATCCATTGACAGAGACTGTTCGTACCTCTCGATAGTGTAAATTAGAAGACCTCCATTAACTTTTCTGGTCTGTACAAATATCTATGTATTGTTCATGATACTATAAAAACCTGGACGAGTTTCACTGCCTTTGCTAAGGACCAGAATGAAAGAAAGTCATTCACCTACGTTCTTTGACTTGTTTTCTGTAAATTTTCAATTGGCAAGCCAGGATTAATGATGTTCGAAATTTTTGTTTTTCAAGATGAAATGCTTCGAATACTATTGCAAATCATCATGTTGACACTAATAAAAATTCTGAATTTTAAATTGGGTGTAGTGTTTCAAGTCTTGATTCAGGTAATTTTTATTTTTGGTGTTGGTACTGTTCTGACTGATTCATATTTAATAAATGATGCCTTACTAAACAAGCAAACAAATTCCGTATATTCATCGATATCTGGGACGCAATAACATGTAGTTTTTACTGTAAATTTTCCTCCAAAGTTTCTCCTCCAGTTCCAAAGCGAATGCGAACAGTTGTTCTTTATTATCCAAATGTTATTTTGCTAAGAATAAAGTGTTATTTGTACAAAAAGGGTGATCTATGGATGTAAATGCCAATGTTCTCAATATTTTCAAATAATATTTTCAATAAAACAGTACGGGGGAATCGAGAAAGCTATAGCTAAAAGGAGAGTAAATCACTAAAAACGAATAATTCCCGTGGTGTACTAACTTTTTGAAAAAAAAAAGTGTTATTATTCTTTAGTTTTCCACAAGTATTACGTTAGTAATACAAATTTTCCGGAAAGTTGTTTTGTATACATAATGTGCTTTCATTACTGCACCATTTTCGAAAATGAACTCTTTAGTATGAAATTACTGCAAAATTTTTCATTTATACACTCTTATTGATATTCACATAAAATGTTTATTTGTAGACTAATTCAAATGAACTGTTTCAGAATAATCAGTCATAAACGGCAGTTTGTCAATTTTCAAGAGATTGTCAGACCTAATCTAAAAATTCAATGTGACTGTAAATTGCACATGTTACTTTAAGATATTTCTTTTGATATTTCTAAATCGATTATTGTAAGTATCCTGGGTTCGGAAACAAAAACACAAAAAATGAATGAAGGATCTAACTGACCTATATTTAAACCACAGTTCGGCCATTATTATATTACTATGCGATTCTCAGATACCTGATAATGATAGTCGGAAATCCTAAGGCCAAATACCTCTTATGGATTTTCAATGTCGTGCGCTGCATTCTCAAGTACATTTTAAAATATGAGATCAATAACCTAACTTATTGAATGGATAAACGTTGAATATTAACTAATGTTACATCTTACATACACTAACAGCAATAAAATATTTTTTTTACATCTACTAACATATGCGTTAGAAACAACGATGGCAATGGGAAGTCGGTTTGTATTCTCATCCACATTTTTGGTTGCATGTCGCACAGATGAACCCGATTATTTTTGCAGTTGTCGCCTTTTTATGGTTCTTTTATGGTGTTATAAACATAAATTTTATTATTTGTTTTCTTTATTTATTCTTCATAAAGTTATTACCGTCAAATAGGGGATCTGTAGTTGGAGGGAACTTTGATCTTGAACTTCAATACTGCGTTTTTAGTTTTAATATAATTAATTTCGAAGTCAGTATCATTAACATTCTGGATATATTGAAACAGGTCACATTTGAGCATCAAAATTGCATGTTCTATGATATTGATAAATTTTGGAAGCACGTATTTTGCTCTGCAAATTTTTTTGAAACCTTCCATTATAGTTTTAGTATTGAAGTGTTGTGTATTGTGGTAGTTGTTTCGAAAAATTATAAAATAATACAAAATTACAAAATTAGTTGATTTTAGCGGTGTTGCTATTAGATAAATAACAAGAATCATCACTCAAGGAAATTTTATACAAACGTCTGTCGGAAGTGTTGGTCGCGGCATCAGCCAAATAATTAATTATTTTTGCAGGCATTTGCCAGATCCTACTGTGCAAAAAGTTTGTAAGCTGAAAAGATAATAGTATAATCATTTTTATTGAGGTTATTGCAAGATTTCATTTTTAAATGGCGCGTTTCCTTCTTTGACGTTCATCTTAAATTTTTAATCTAATATTAGACAATTATTCAGATGAATATGAAATATGAAAAATTTCAAATTGCTTGTTATTAATATGTATGATAGAACTGAAATACTTGATGAAAATCCATTGCTAGATGCTATCTTCATGTCATTGTTGTAGCATTGTTATTGTCTCAAAAATTTCATTATTTTGGTGTTTTTTATTTATATTATTATACTTATTATTATGCTATTGTACCTAATATGTCTGATATTTTTGACATAGTTATATTTTTAATACGAAGAAACTCCTTTTCAAGCCCTGAATGAGAATTTAATGACATTCGAAACGTTGGCAAGAAAACAATTTTTTTAAAAACAATTGAGCCTGTTACCCATTTGAACTTTCTTGAAAATAATTATTGGATCACTAAACCAGTTAATATTCAGAATAATATTTCAATTCGAAAAAAAAATGTCCTATTAAACCAATGAGTTTCGAAGATATGGAGGTTTCTGAATATCATATTTAAATTGTAGGTATTCAAGGTGTTATTCATCATAAAACCGCAATCCGATAGAAAGCTGCTACTTGTTCACAGTCTTCAATGATTCTTTGATAACTTAACTACATAATCTTATAATCTCATTTTGAATGTTTTGTGAAGTGTAGACTGCATTTTTTCGACATCTGTCCAAGTGACTCTTTAGCTTTTCCTCACCAGAGTTAATTCTCAAATTGAAAATATAAAAAAACAACCCTCATCTCCATCCTTCCCTCTAAGTAGCAAATAAAAGCTTCACAAAATATGAAACACTAAGCAATGCTTATTATAAAGTATTATAGGGCGAAGCGCGGTCTTCGGCGTGCTATTTATAGGCATGCTCCACCGGCCCTAGGCCGGTACCGCCGCAACCGCTATGAACCTGCATTTTGAATCTATAATAGTTTCGAAAATATTCATTTAAATTACATGCTGTAAAGGACATATTGATCTATATTAAATGCACAATGTATTCAAGGTAGTTAAATGGACAAGAATTATTGCGGTATTGCTTAAAGTCACTTCATAAAAAAGTTAAGGATAAACATGATTATTGTGGGTTATCCCTGAGAGATAGACATATACCATCGCTGACTTTTTTGTAGATCTTTTTAAGGTGTTCAATACTGTAGTAGTTACACTATTTTAATCTATTTTGTAGGGTTCAGCCATCGTTTGCAATGTAACCGCAAAAAAATGTGTTTATTTACGACATCATGTTAAAAACCTCTAAAATTATCAGTGCTCCTCTTGAATCACTATATCTATTAAAAACACGCATCAAAGTCCGTCGTGTAGTTTTATAGATCTAAGCATACATAGGAACAGACAGCGGGAAGCAACTTTTTTTTAACAATATTTGTTTGTTTTCTTCAATCGTCTTCTGATGACTGTTTTGCAACTGTACATTGACCGCAACATTTTCAAGGAACGTTTTTGCAGCAACAGTTGTTTCTGTAGTAGTGACTGCCAACGTGTTTTCTACAATCTTCACTTATATCTGCAAAATTCATGTATGACCTTACCATGAATGATCCCAAAACTCATTTCATTTCAAATGATTCGAGTACAATAACCAAGGAGTATATTGACCTAACCAGAGGCGCTTAAATTTTACTTTCAAATGGCTGACATTAGGACCAAAATCGTAATTTGATGGAGAGGAATGTGTAAGAAATTCCTTCTTTTTTGCTGTTGGCAACTTGAAGGCATGACCAACATAACGACCAATGCCATTTTGAAAGAATTACTTGACCGTTGTTCCATAATAGACAGACAATCCGATAGTCCAGTCAGTTCAGTTCCATCTTCGTCACCATCACTGATTTCACTTCCACTATTGTCATCTTGATCCTATTTTAGTTTGAAAGGTTTTCGTTTCCCTCTCTTGAATTCCACTAACTGGCTGACACTGATTCTCCTATCAGTCGCTAGATGGTTCTAGATCAGTGTCGCGAGATGTACGATTACGATTATGATCTTATTTGTAGTATTTTATTAAAGAAGATTGTGTTCGATTGTAGGATAAGTTCAATCGATAATAAAACAACGATAAATTACCCTAACTTTATAATTTTCAATAGTATTTTTTTGAGTATTAAAATAGTTATTTCAAAAATTATAATAACTTTCAGCAAACAAAATTTAAAAACGAGTTATAATAATTTTGCTTACAGGGGGGCAGCTGCCCCCTATCTCTCGATGGGTGCGCTCCTGCGAAGATGTTATAATATACAAAGCATCAGGAACAACACATATTTGTTGACTTCAACGATAACACTATTGGTAAAAGAAGGTTCCACTGTATGAGAAAGACTGAAAAAGTTAAAGGGAGTAGAAGTATTGCTCTAACATACTGTAGATTTCAGATCATGGGATTTTACTGTGCTAAAGTGTAGCTATGATGCAGCTTAAAAGATGGCTAAAGAAAAATTGATGGAGCCATCAACAATTCTTCAATTGGAAGAAAATGTATAATTAGTTTTAATCAACTGAAAAGATGAAAAATGAATCTTTTTTTTCTATGAAGATTTCTTCATTTCACTTCTTTGTTTCCAGTCCGACCCCTGATTTGTAAGTGACTACTTTCTAGTTCTTTCATCCATTATAAAATTCAACATAACAGAAATGCATGCTTAATTTGACTGTGAATGAAAAGTTGAAATTTTGACATTTCTTCAATATAAAGACCAGAATTTTGGCGACATTACCTGCATACATAGAGATGTTTTACTCAAACAAGGCATCGACTAACAATAGAACGGAAACTTTCACAATAGGATGAATCTGTGTGAATCAGTTCCAAAGTGATGTATTAAAACGTTCAGCTAGTCTAGCCTTTCAGAAACTTCATACTAAATATGGGCTAATACCTTGCAAATTGTTTTATTAATTTATCAACATCTTAATAATCGGATTGTCTTCAATTGTGATAGCAGTTTTATTCGCAAGGCAGCATTTCCCACAGCTTACGACTCAATTGTGGGAATGTTGCAAATCATTGCATCAATATTTTTACGTCATAAACAATTGTAGCATATATTTATTGATAAGAAATCTAAAACTGATGTCTATAACCGTTTTCATTGAAATATGCTACTTTTGAAAATAAATTTATCTCAAAAAAATATTGGTTGATCTGACTTATTTAAAATGAAAATTGTTATGATTTCGTCTGTATTAAAAATCACTTTGGAAAATATTTGTTCATGCTTTATCGAATTTGTATTTTTCAGATGAGACGATGAAGAATCAAGAACTGATAAAGCAGAAAGACGTTTCGATTATTATTTTGGTAATATCAAAGCCTTATAAAATATCTGAAGTATAAAATAAAACAACCTTTCTATATCATTTGTTCAAATTGCTGATGTATATCAGTAAAATGAACTCTATCCCACCAACCACTAACCATTTTCAGTGATGAGGTTCAATATAAATAAGTGAAAGCAGAATTTAAATTGACGATAGAGTTCTTATTTTTTGTTTGCTAAATTGTCCCATGAAAAAATATATAACACAACACTACAACCCTAATGTTTTAGCAATACTTGACCTCATTTCTGGTGTATTATCTATATATCTTTCGTTTTCCTGATCAATGACAGTTTTATTTTCACCTTTTGTTACGTCAAGAACAATAACTATCTATCTATATTCATCTCTGTTTCTTCGTACTGGTAAATCCTAGGAAGCTAAAATTTGGTATATAGGTCTGCACTAAGAAAGGATTTTCAAATATTTCAACTTGGACGCCTCCTGTGGGGGTAGAAGGGGTGCGTTTACATATGAAAATTACGTTTTCATCACTGTTTTTCCGAACCGCTATATTTTCGGAGGCTGAAATTCTATACTTAGGTTCGTATACAGATTCTTTTATATTGTAGATGTGCAATAAAAAATGCTTTTTAAATATTCCAACAGGGGTGCCCTCCCTGGGGATAAAAGGGGAGCGTTTACAAATGAAAATTACTTTTCATCAGCGAATCTCCGTACCGCTATATTTTCGGAGGCGGAAATTTTGTATGTTGGTTCGTTTTATGTTGTAGATATGCAAGAAGAAAGGATTTTTGAATACTTCAACTGGGGTGCAGCTACGGGGAAAAAAGGCGCGTTCATGTAATAAAATTACCTTTTCAACACTGTTTCTCTGTGCCCTTAAATTTCCCGTGTGTAAATTTATATTTAAAATCAGCATTGCACCCGTGCAAAGCGGGGCGGGCGCTAGTTTCCTATAAAATTATGAAATTATTATATCCGTATTCGTTTTCTCTGAAGAAAGGAGTAGGCAAATCCAACACATAATTTGTATTTGTGAAAAAAGTTTAATAATCTTAAAAACTTTCCTGAGTATGTGACTATAACACCGTTTTATTTATACTTGTAATTAAAAGATGCCTCATTATTTTCGAAAAACTATTGAATATGACATGAAATAATGTTTTGAACATGCTAATATTTTTTCAGCAGAATAATAACACTTTGAATTTGATTATTGCATACACAAAATATTTTTCGAGTATAGAATATGGAAATTTCAGACAGTGATATGCAGATTACAATTGATATTCTTAAAAAAAGTTCAATAATTCTTGAAACTTTCTCGATCATTTCAATATAGCACCTTTTCACCTATAGGTAGTTGTAAATTAAAAATTCTTAACTGTCTTCAAAAACCTGTAGAATGTGACATAAAATAATTTTTTGGAACATGCATATATTTTTTCAGGAGGAAAAATAATTGCAAGCGTAACAGTTCGTTAATTTTGGTCATTCCGATAATGGATTTGTGAGCTGGTGCATTGTCTTGGTGAAAACCCCCTTTTTTCTTAGCCACATGTGGCCGTTTTTTGCTTGATTTCTTCACTCAAACGTTGCAATAGTTCGCATAATACTCGCCGTTGATTTTTTGCCTATTTTTGAGATAGTCAATGAAAATTATCCCAAGCGCATCCTACAAAACCGATGCCTTGACATTACCTATGGATGAAACTGTCTTCGCCTTTTTTTGGAGCCGGTTCTCCCTGTTGAGTCCACTGTTTTGATTGTTCTTTTGTCTTGGGTGTAAAGTGATGGACCCATGTTTCATCTATTGTCATGAACCGATGCAAAAATTCTTATTTGTTCCTGTGAAACATGGCTAAACACTCAATTGAAACATTTTCACGATACTGTTGTTGCTCGAGTGTAAGCGATGTACCGCATTTTTTTAAGTGCCTACTGAATCTGCTAGCTCGCACACTTTCATGATTATTCAGTATCGCTTTGTGGATTTTTTTCACCCTTCCTGGAGTCTTCACCTCATTTGGTCATCCACTGCGATGCTTTTATATTGGTTGAGCTGAGGCCTTTCAAATAAAACCACATAACGAAGACCAACTTTCAACATTTTCACAAATTCACCGAAAACGTTCGCTATTGATGACTGCCTAACAAATACTGACCAACGCAGCGTCTTCAAACTTGAAACATATGCTTTATAGATTGTGTACTTTCTGAAACAATCATATTTTTCAAACAACTACCGCTATCTCTAGATCAAACCGGGTACTTCTGAGAACACCAATGTCTTGTCGTGTTTCAGAGTGTTGTTATAATATTTGAGTGCACCTCCGTGAAGATATTTATTCAAGAAAAACTATGCCATATCATGTTTAAAATGGCATTCATATGTAAACATGAATTTTGAAACTTCATTTAAATAACATTTTCTTAATTTCACTGACTTCGTATCTCTTGTGGTTTTCGATTTTCCTATGCTTATTATCTTGAACATTTTGTATGTAGTAATTGCAAACTTTGAACTTTGAATATAAATCTCATATGTTTAGTAAATTAGCTTTTTGTTAAAAATACACGTGAATGTATTTTTGACGCTCCATAGATTTTTTTCTGTGAAAACCCTTTTACATTGGCATAACTTACATGATCATCCTTTTTATTGAACTCTAGATGATCTATGATAACATTTGTTTTTAAAATTATGTTGAATAATTATATTTATTGTACTTACTCAATTTTCGAAAACCCTCATAATATGTCGACGAATAATTCAATTCTTTTTTAAGCTGCTTCCGAAGTCAAAATATAAATAGAATAAAATATGTAGAAAAATCGAAAAAAAACTAGAAAAAATAAATACTTACGTTAAGTTTTCAAAAATATAATTTCACTTTGTAATCTACCCAATTAATAATCCAATTCCCACTTTCAAAATAGCCACACACATTCAACATTTGTCATAGTTCTTAAGAAGCCATTCAGTATAAAAGTTTCTTTTTTTATTATTATGACAAGAACAGGAAGACGCATGCATCGGAACGCTTTAGGTGTCGATTTGAATCTAATTCTAGACCAGTTTCTCTTGACACCATGATAGTTTTGAGCCAGTTTTTCGGAGAATATGAACGCCAAGGGTTGATGTTGTTGTAAAAACCATGTACGCGGCATCGAAATTTGGAAACTGCTCGCGGTTTGTTGTTCCTGCTGAAAATATTCATGTGAGTCATTTAATATTTATTAAAAAAATGGATTTATAATTGCTCATAAGGAAATAAGTAATCAAAATAATGTAATAATTTTTCATGATGATTTCTAAAAAGTTTCAGTTTCTCACCTGTTTTATGCCTCAAACCTGTTATCCCAAACCTGAATAAATATGTAGTGTTTATCAAATTGTTTCCTACAAATTAAATAATTTTTTATTACCGATTTGTCATAAAAAGTAAACTACCTTCAAATTTTCAAATATAGAAAAACATTTTTGGGAAAGTTATTCAGATTTACTCGAATATAAATCAATGATCTTCTTTGTTTTCACTTTTGTAACTCAAATTGTTCTCTGCAAATATAAAACTCTTTCATTTTTGATTTGGCCAAAAATTTTCTTCATCATCCTAAATTAAGATCACACACAGCAAATTAAGAAAACATTTCATCATACAGAGGAGCCAAATACTGGCAGATGGTGCGAAAGTAAACCACCAGTATATTTTCAAAAACAGAAAAAATTGTTCAAGAAAGTTTGGATTTATATCATTCACCAGTATCTGTTGTGGGGACAACCGGAGCTCTTCGTCCGCTGCCTCATCGTCTTTGATAATTTTTACCGCAGTCGTAGACGAAACGTAAGTCATGAAAAACCTGCAGGCCAAGGCTGCAAGGTTGTAAAAGTTACCATATTTTTATGAAAATAGTTTGAGGTCGTTTATTGTTAATTCCAATTCTTGCATAATTAGTAGCGGCCATAACCTTTGAAGTAACGCAACTGAACCCTTTCTTCACCATGCAGGTTGTATCGTTTTGTGAGGCCGGTTGAATTCAATTTGTCGCGCGATAACACCTAAGATATTAATTTGAACTGTTTGGTGTAAAGGGTAATTATAATATGCATGACATACTTGAGGTAAATAATGTATTTAATTTCGTGAGGGAAAATATCGTATGCGTTCTAATGGTTTTTCAACTATGGATTTATATATGATAATTCTTATGAACATTAAAATGAGTTCAGTGTGCCATCCTTAAAAGATAGACATATTCCATGGCGGACAATAACTATATGTAGTGAATTGTTATAGCTTGAAAGTATTAGACAGTGTTATCGATGAAAGCTCTCTGGAAGCAGCGCTGACTCGACCTCGTATGAATAACATCATTAAATTTTCATTATCAGGATTAAATTATCAATTCGGTATATCTTCGTAAACTATATACAGAAAGTGAGTGGGATGATAATGATATGAAAAAGCCTATTAAGATATTTTTATTATTTCCTTACAACTTTTCACAGTTTCAAATGAAAGAGATATTTGTTTATGAAAACCAGATTTCAAAAAACCAATTGATTCGAATGAATTATCTTTTAGATACAGATATTTTTTACAAAAAAATCCAAAAGTGGTATATTAGAAACAAAATCTAATTTTAATTTCTACATCATATGCAGAATTTCAAAAGATTATAATAGATGATTTTCAATTTCGTACCAGCCTTTGTAAATTACTTACATCAGGGTTGGAAAATAAGACTTATTAGCTGAGTATAGAAAACTTCTTGGTTTGGACAGTGCTTTATTTCCGATATATTTTCTTTAAAATACACTTATCAAATTTTTGTTTCTCTACAAAATCCATGAGATAACTTTATAAAATATTTGTTTTTGAAAAGTTAGTTTTTTTCTAAAAGTATAACGTTAGTAAGACAAAGAAATGTTATATCTTCAGTAAAGTCTTATTATTAAGTGAAAGATTAAGTATTAAGTGAAAGATTAAACTTACGAATGCTTTTTATCATAAATTGAGACTCCAGAATTATTTTCATAAATTTTTTTTGGAAACTTTCATACTGGTTGATCATGAAACACAAAATTTATAAATTGAGGGTTTTGAAATTGTATTTTTTTGAAAATAAGAGTGGTTTCACGTTGAAACCATTGGGTCATATCTGATGGTACAAAACGAAACATTTTTTTATCGTTGTGACTAAGTCCGAGAACACACGTGAAAAGTTGTCATCTGGTGAAGGAAAGTCAGTTTTTCATTAATTCATTTTCTGGAGATTTCCATCTTGCATGATCTGAAAAAAAATTAAAAATTGTGCCTATTACAGAACTTTGGGGCTAACTTATACTTCACCCCTATAGAATACTGAGAAAGTTCAATACATTTTTCACAAATTAAAATGTTGAAGTTGTTGACTTGAAATATTCGTAAAAAGTTTTCTCTGTCGCAATTCTGCTACTTTCTAATTTCCTTCTTCAAGTTGAGAAGCCAGAAGTACGATCCATTTCTGAAGAGCTGTTTGAAATACGCTTTCCTCTATATCTATATTGGCAATAATTACGACATAAAGTCCTAATTTTATGAATGAATTGAGTGCTTTTTTTATAATGTTATCTAAATTTGGTGCTGAAGAGCCGATAAGGCAAGTGTTTTATGGCGAAATATCAGATGTCCATCAGTGAGAATGACAGTGTTCCATGTAATTAAAATTTAACCTCTTTCATTCACTATATTGTGTAGCAATCCTGTGAATGATATCTCATTAAATTCCATAACGAATGTTTAGAATACAAACTGAAAAGAAAAAAGTGTTTCTTTTATAATTCGGTGTTCATATAAAAGTATTTGTTTCGAAAGTATGTTTCTTTCTGTATTTCAATGTTTATATGGAAGTAGCTGTTTCAGGAAGTCCTTTTCATCCAGTTTGTGTCTGAAAGTTACTTCTTTGCATGATCTACACATCTTTGTATAGAGTTACTTTTTTCAAATTTATTGTTTTTTTTTCTTCCATTGGGATATTCCCACATTTTTTGTATGGAGATGAAGAAGTAGAAATCCAAAACCTTTCTTTTCCATTCAAAATGATCTCATGAAGTTGTAATTCAACAACTCCACTAGGTTAAGAATTGAATAGCATTTGATTGCGTCAACCATAAGATTTTTTACGGAAATTCAGTAGATACGGTATAACTAGAATAAGTCTCAAGTGGTTTGAGTCATACTTAGCAAATCGCACTCAGATGGTCAAAACCACTTCATACTTTAATGAAGGTAACATTACTTGCAGCGTCTCACAAGGTTCCGTTCCGGGTCCACTTTTATTCTCAATTTACTATAATCACCTATCGTCTATTAACATTCAAGGTCAATTTACTCCATTCGCTGATGATACCACAATTTCATGCCCCTAACAACCATACATTGTATGAAGTTATTAAGAGCGACATCACGAAAGTGAAAGACTGGTTTGTTCTAAATCTCTTGAGCTTGAATTTATCAAAAACAAAAGGAGTGTCCTATCGTTGCCAGATCCCAGTTGTACATCTAAATAATATTCAAATCGACAATGTAACCACTCCTAAATTCTGTGGTATGTTCATTGAAAATGATTTAAAATTCAACAAATACGTAGATAGTTTGAAATCCAAGCTCTCCTCTGGATGTTATGTAATACGAGTAACTGCATTAGAGCTCGGATCTGCAGTAGCTACAATGGTTTATCATTCCCTCTTTGAATCCCATCTTCCTTATGGGGTGTGTGTTCAACTGCATGCCTTCAATCAGTGTTATTGATACAAAAACGCGCAATATGATACATATGTAAAGATTAGAGTAAATTGGATAGCACTTCATTTCCTACAGAATAATGATAACATTTTTTGACCCTTTTGGATTATTTCTTGTGAAATAAATAAAATTTGACAGCTGGTGCTAATCACGTGACTTGTTATTTTGAAAAAAAAGTATAAACAAAAACAATTCCATAAAATGCAGTTTACTACTGGCCACTGTAAAAATAAGCAGTGGTTTGAGATTTTCAATAAGAATTAACCACCACGAGTTTCAGTATCTTTACGATAAACATGAAAGAAATGAGGAAAAGTTCTTTATCATAAATTCCTTTTTGTAGCCTACTCTCAGTTATACTTTTAATATCGTCTGTTTCCAGAACATCATCCAAAAACATAAGGATTTTTGATTGCATATCGATAAATCATTTCCTGAATCTATGAAAGCGTCATTTAGGCGGTGCAGCGGTATATAGACAGAATTCAACAAGTCATTTCATTAACACATAACTCAAAACTGGGTACTGTCAATTCAGTTTTTATTTTATCGTTCCTCGTACTATAATTGTCATATCAGTTCAGAAGCCGATATCTTAAATATATCATATTGTTCAATTCACACCCCCTGTTATCATTTACAAGCGTTATCAATAAAATAACAATTGTTGTCATGTTTAACTTCCACGAGGAAATCCGATACAATGAAATTATAGACACGCGTATCCTGAAAACAACTAGGATATAGGATGTTTCTTCAGAGATAGTAACGTTTACTTCGAAATATGTCAGCACATTCCGAAATGTGTAAATATATTGCACGCTCATTATGATTGTTAATTTCCTATGGCCTAATTACTTGATTTATTTTAACTGCATTTTCTCATCATTATAAAATCAACAATATTTCCTGACCAACTCGTAAGTTTAAATTGTTAATATTACCCGACTTTTTAGTCGCACATCTTGTCGAACCCGTAGAAAGATTTTATAAGTGATCGACTTTTTCAGTCGAAAGACAGAATAAGACAAACATTTTTTGTCGTAATAAAAAACAAATATACAAACATAAATTGAATTATCGGCATTGAAATAAATAAATTATTGAAAGGGGTTTATTTTTATATTTTGTAGAAATCCAAAGCCTTTCTTGTCCAAAGAAATTATATTATTATTACTAAACCGGTTCTAACGACTAGCATATTGTGTACGCCTATCGTATATTCAGAAAAGACTGGTAATGACGATGTCACAAGGTATGTAGTTTAGTACAAGATGGATAGAGGTAGCAGACAAAGTGAGTCCAAGGAATAATTCAAAGAGATAAGTGATCTTAAGTTGCAATTTTCAGTAATTGAAAAAAGCATTGATTTGTCAAGTGTGCCACTTACTAAAGCAAATAGAGAAATACAAGTGGTACGAAAAAATAAAAATTCAAGAAAATTTGGATATATTCTCAAGTTCTTGAAATTAATGAAAGATCAAAGTTATTAACTGAAATATATAGCAGAACAAGAAAAAGTGTACCAAAGAAGTTACTAAAACAAATAAGCAACAAGAAATTGCAAGGTACAAAGAAAATGTGGAATAAGAAAACAAAAGTATAGAGCAACTAGGATAGCAGAAGAAAAGACAGAGAAATGTTGCTGAAACAACTGGAGCACTAAGAAAAGAAAAACATTCGCAAGGCAAAATCCGGACGATATTCCTCGACAAGTTGAGACACCTATCTGGTGTAAAATAGAAAGGGACATCGTCATAGTTTAAGTCTTGAGAAGTCATACTGCATCGCATTATTCAACAAGTCAAGTTACTTCTTAACTTTTTTGTGTTAATAACCGTTCTTGGAAGATATGAAATTGTTTAGGATTTAGTGATATTCGTGTGCGCTGCTGTAATATTGTCATGGTCGAAACTACTTCTTGTCTACGTATCAGCGGTTTCCGTACGTTTCTCAAGAGTCGATTATTCGGACCAATGTACCTTCCTATGACTTTTGTTGAAGAAATCTCGGGATGTGGTTTTGTTTTTGAGACTCTCGGTTATGGTGCAGATTCTCAATTACTACAATTATTTCCCAATGATATTTGAAGCCTTATTGAGTGGTTATATAAATCTCCCATTTCAGCATATTAAGAAATCTGAATTTTGTAGTCGGTCTCACGAATTGAGTAAATGTGCAAGTCATCTGATTCTAGCATCTAGTTTCAACATAAAACTTTCAGTCAATCATGCTTCTTATGTTTAATGGTGTTGAGTCTTGGTAGTCTATTATTAAAAGGGAATTAGGTGAACAAAAAGCCCTTTATATGGCTGTAATTCCATTACCATTAAAGTAAATATTTTTTCTTTATTCTCATATATGAGGGAAATCTTTTTCATGTTTTGAAGAGGTCTCTTCTTTCCCGATTATCTAAACTACTTTTTTAACTGGAACGTCAGCGTAAAGGTGGAAGTTGACGTTTGATTCTCCTCAAGATTTCAACAAAATGTCTCTAGTTTTCAGCAAAATATTAGACTTAGTTGCTACGTGGGTTTTCTATTCAAGATATAGAAAAATTACAATAGGGTTGCCAAATAAAAATTGAACTAACAAACCCGACTAGGTCAGTGGTGTGCACTAAATCGTGGGTTTGCAGCTATGGTTTTCAATAATACTACAAGATGCCCTAAAGCACACAATATCAAAAAGAAACCACACTTAGCCGAAAATTTCAAAATCCCTTTTAGGTAATTAACCAACGAAATAATTCGACTAGGCAAAACTTCAGTTAGGAATCAACTACTACTGAATTGATTTTCGTCAAAACTTTCGTTTTTGAAGAAAACAACACAAAATCGCTTTATTTTTTTATATCGGAATAATCATAGGCGGGTTAAAAGTGAATAAAGGATCACCAATCTGCAGAAAAGTTATATGATAACGGTCACAAAGTTGGAAAAATGTATTGATTGATCTAATCATATGTCGAAAATATAAAAACAAAAAATATTAAACGATTGAAACCGTAACATAGTCTTGAAAACCTTGTAGTCTGAATCAACAACCCTTTATTATGTTTTGTTAACCTTTGAAAATTAATATTAGAAACGGTTTTTTATATTCGAAAAAAATCGGTCAGATTTAATTTTGTTTCTTTTCATATTTTTTAATAGTGCTTACCACAAACATTTCGAATCAGTAGCCTCAATCATTATCACTTTGAAACCCCGCGTTTGTCGAAAGCTACTGTAACGTTACGAGATATGAACGGCTTCTTTCTGAAGTATCGAATTTAATCTGAAGTTTTTTTCCACCAATAGCCTTCAGATTACGTACCGATTTCTTTTTTGGAATCAAATCCAAAAAGTTAAATGGGCCTATTGTTTATGATTCTTTTTGTTACAGACGACCATCAAGGTATATGCCAGATGCCTACGACCTGATATCGAATACAAAACCCTCAGCATAACCTTCCAGACAACATGCAAAGAAGTTGTAGGAACGCTGTTGGGGAAATACAAAATGAAGCACAGAGATCCGAAGCTGTTTTATCTCTCGATGGAGGTGACCGTTCGTAAAGCTGGGGTGCGAACCCATTTGGCGCTGGATGAAGAGGCCAGACCTGCTGTGTTACAAAGCTGTCACCCGAAAGGAGATTCGAAGTAAGTAAATATAAATCAAATTGCGGTTCTTGATTATTCTAAGAACGAGAACGTACCACCTCAAACGAGAAAAATGCGATGCGGAAATGTTCTAAGCGATCTGAGGATACTAGACAAAAAATATACCCACCATATGATTTTTTAAAACAACCGGTATGGTATATACTATAACCAGTGACATTCGTATTATACGGGAAATGTTGCAAATTTAGCTTTGATTCCCAGTAAATTTTGTAAATTTTATCACTGTTGCAGAATAAGACAACGAAATCGACAAAAAACTTGAATTTGACAATTTATCATCAGAGCATAAAATTACAAAGGCAACCAACTATTTGTCAGTTGAGCATAATTTTACGAATGCAAACTTTGAACTGAGTTGCCAGTCCCAGGTAGTGAGGATTGTCAAATTGTTGAGGTTGAAGAATTTCTTTTCAGTTGAACCGTGAACAGAAACTTTTTATTAATATATTTCATTTGAGGATATTTTTTCAATATCCAGAAAAAACATAGTATAATTGAAATATTTCTGTTATGGCCAAAGCAGTTATCTGACAATCGAGTTATTTCTTCATTTTTAGAAGTAGGAATTACACCGTCAGCTCATTTCAAAGTAGCTGAAAAGATTTTCTCTCCACCTCTACCAACTTTCGACTCGTTCCACATCATGCAATGTACACTCTTATCAGATTAATCAAAAAGTGTATAATTTAGAGTCCAAAGTTTCCATTCATGAAAACTTCATAAAAACCATTTGTCAGCAAAGGTGTAAGCAAACACTTTTGCAGGTTGCCAGTTGAAACTTTGTGGTTAGGGTTTGTTTCAGCGATTTTCGTATCATCACTTTTTAGAGTGTACCTTTTATTTGCTTCGGAAAGGTGTCCTTCGTATTCAGCATTTAAGCTGTTTCACTCTGCTTGCTCTAAATAGCTATCTAGAAATCTGTCCTGTAACGAGTCACATGTGTCTACCTCTGATGGTTCAAAAGACAGTTTGAAGTTTTTATCGTATTTCCATTTTGGAGCAGTAAGTTCTTCAAGCATGTTATTTTCTTTGCGAAATTGCATGTATAATGTCCACATGGTGTTCTATACATTTTTTGAGGTATACAAAACCAAGTCCTCTTGGAGCCTTTTACCTCTGATGAAAACAGACAAGGTTTTATTTTTCTTTGCCTTATATTCGTTATTTATGGGACTGGGACATTGTGTCCTATACCATTTTATAGTTCGAAAAATATACATCAAAGACATGGTATTAAGTCAATTTACTCAAACTTTATCGAGCAATTACTTGCCGGGAAGATGCTGAATTAGTTCAAAAAGATCTCGAAGCTTTTTCCATATGGTGTAGAAATAATTTGTTATAGCTAAACATCGATAAGTGTCAATTCATTACGTTCGCTAAAATTAGAAGTACAATATTCTTTGAATATACATTGAATAATGTAGCTCTAAAGGGTTTGCTGAATAAATACGAAAAATAAAATTATATCACTCTAAATCCAACGTGGTGGACGACTCAAAATGGACGACAATATGGATATCAAATTAAAGGAATTGCTGAAAAGAATATGAAATATTATATTCTGAATTTGATATAGAGGTCTCCCATGGTGGACTGAGGTCTATAATATACCTGTATGATAGGAATATCAAATAAAAGGGTTTGAGTGAAAAAATT
This sequence comes from Leptinotarsa defecta, assembly GCA_015342085.1. Lineage (NCBI taxonomy): Eukaryota > Metazoa > Arthropoda > Insecta > Coleoptera > Chrysomelidae > Leptinotarsa > Leptinotarsa defecta. The sequence continues at coordinate 339 of WOGO01000336.1, read as the reverse complement.
AAAATATTGGAAAATAAGATGACTGCCATATCAGTTTCAAAATTTATTAATCAGCAAAGGTTACAGTTAAATGAAATGACTCAGGAGTATATTCAGTGAAAACTAAAAAATTGAATAATAATGAAAAATATTTTCAACGACAAGCTCTTATCAGCATCCTCCAAAAAAGAGAAAATTTGTTGTGAATTTATTCAAGTCAGTTGCTTATATTACATAATTTAGAAATCGTATCCATGTTAGGGATCACACGTTAAAAGGTAAGACCTCGTTAATCCTTAGCTCGCACAAGTTTCGATTTCTGAGGGTTGTCGTTCGTAGGGGTGCGACAGCTGGTTAACG
>WOGO01000335.1:0-25188 GCA_015342085.1 Leptinotarsa defecta | reverse complement strand
ATATAATAGTATAATCGATGGAAAAAAAGTTATTGGACAAAGCACTCATAGGAAGGTGGGAAAACCGCAGACACGTGTTTCTGGCTATTTGGCCTTCGTCAGTACGTTACAGAAACACATGTCTGCAGTTTGCCCACCTTCCTATGAGTGCTTTGTCCAATAACCTTTTTTCCATCGATAATACTATCTCACTCAATATTCCTCTATCTCTTTTTTGATTTATATTAGTATATATATAATTATATAAAATTGTAAATAAATAACTGCATTGGCAGAAATTTGGGTAGCTTTCCTAGAATGGCATCGGAAAACGAATACACATGCTTCTAGAAATTATATAAAATCAAGAAAGGTTAATGCAGTCAATCTGCTGGAAAATTATTCCATGAAATTCAAAAGACAAAGGTGAGTACCTACCATTCTGATCATTCCCAATTCGATTTCAATTTTAGAGCCATTTCAGCCTGTTGGGCATCGACAATACCGGGCAGGTGGTCGTCGATTTAAGACAAAATATGAAAAACCAAGAACACTACTCGATAAAAGTAACTGCGTGAAAGCAAGTGAGATATAAGTGAAACCACCTATTGGTGTGACACCCAAGTTAGCTTGCTAAGATTTTTTGTTGGCATTTGTGCTTCGATCAATCAACTGACAAATGCATTGGCAAAAATTTGAAAAGCTTTCCTGGAATGTCATCGGAAAACAAATCCACATAATGGTAGAAATCATATAAAATTAAGAAAGGTATATATGCAAGTTGCAATCAGGTATCCAAACTTCTCAAACATAGGATCACAGCTAACAAAAATACAATAAAAACAATACAACACAAAACAAACAAACAAAGAATACAAAAAAAACTTTCATAGCATACCATTGACCATCAATTTTCAAATGACAGTGTTAAAATATTAGACCGCTGCAATACAGCTCCCAAGAGACTTTTTTCAGAAATGACTAACATCAACACCTATGCATAAATTCTGAAAGGAACATTGGATGAATTCCACTATCCTCATTGTTCAAAAGAAAATCTGTACATAGCACATAGTTTTTTGTACCAGAATATTTCAAATCTTGTCATGTTTAATTCCTCCACACATGCCTGCCAGCATAAAGTAGCTGTATTCAATAGTATACTTCACAGTCTATTGAATACTCCACTATCAAAAAATAAATTTCAGAGGAAGCAGATTTTCATCAGACAAATCGACGTCAACACCGATTACAAAGTGGATATTATCGACTCCATTCTTTCCAAAAAGTTAGGGTAAACCCATCAACTAAGGGCTCGTTTTATAAAAATGTTTTATAAAAATTGAATGGAATGCTTGTACGGGGTTAACACAACAAATAATAATTGAAGTAAATTTATTGAAAACAATAAAGGCAAAACTTAGTGTCGGATAGACCAGGACGATATAAGTTGACTTATGACTGTATATTGACCAAACGAGGAAAACTTTTTCCAAAGAATTAAAGAGTGTAGAAATAGTCTCTTTAATGAAAAGGCTAATTTCATATTTGCAAACCATCTTTCAGCAGAAGGACATGAGTTCAATCGCAACGTGTTACATTCAGAAGGTAAAAGTTTGAAATTCCATCTATATAATGTTCAGAAATAAATAAATTCATGGATTTAGGTAATTAACTGAATAATCAAATCGAAATAAAAAACTGAATATTTTTTCGAATATGGAAACTGATACTTTTCTGATACATAAGCTAAGGTAATTTCATTGATTGAGCATTTATTCAAATGAGTTTGTACACCATTTTGTATTTTAATATTGATAGATTCATTTTCTAACTCAGGTACATATTTTCAATATCGAATGATAAGGTGAAGAATCTAATGTATAACGAAAGGCGTGTTGTTTTTTTTGTGAAACTGTTCAGTAAAAATCTCACAATAAAGTGTTCCCTGAATATTTCTGAAGTGACAAATGGCATGCCGTTTTGGCGTCCATCAAAATAGTTACTCCTAAAAATATTGACAATTATCGATTTCACAAAATATAATGAGTGTTATAAATTTCAAAGAAATACCAACACGTCAATTGTCCTGCAATGTTAAGGAATAGTAAAAACGGTGCGACGTTTGTTCTTTCAAAGTTCTAGTTTTAAACTTAGCTTCTATACAAAACCACATTCGAAAGAATTTTCATCATTTTTCTTTTTTCAACCTACGAACAGTATCAACGAATACCTGGTTTTGGTGATAAAACCTCTGATTGGTCTAAGATTGTTCCTAATCCGAATCAAGAAGCTAATAGGGTAGCAAAGACGTTCCACAATAAAGTAATAAGCAAGATTGTGGTACATTTGGAACAGCTATCTGATCATTGATGGAACTTTAAATCATAAATATGGGGAGCATACATACAGTAATACTTTTCCAAGAAGCAATATATTTATTCATGAATGCTTATAATTTGAGAAACGAAAATTATCGTTAAAAAATGATATCCACTAGACTATGAATACAGAGAAAGTGAAATGAGTCGAGTTACTTCATAAATAAAACTGAAGAGATCGTCAACAATTGATTAGGAAAAAAAAGTGGTGAGAGTAGGCAAATTTATTTGAAACAAAAAAAATGGCACACTTGTCAAATATCCAGATGATTTCCGAAGTATTTTTCTGGGATAACCAAACTTCATTCCTTCTTTGCATGGATAGCATAAAAGTTATCATTATGCATTCATTACAATTTTTTATATTAGCTGACTATGAGGTTATCTCTTTTGTTTCTGATTTAAAATACAAGACTTTGGTCAATTTTGATAAATTATCTGTAATAACATTAAAAAATATCGTTTATGTTCACTTTCATTAGGTTATCAACATACTGATTAATCAATCTTTCAAAACTGCTACTTATTTTTTGCTAAATTATGTATACTCCCAGATCAAACGTTCAGTTCTCTCCTTGTTTTTAATCTATTGAAAGCCTTTGGTACTAGCATATGTGAAATTTAATTGAAAATTCTATCAAGTTTGTTATTTCCCCAATCATAAATGCATATGTAATTACATGAAGATGTAAAGCAAATGAACTTCAAACGTTCAAGCCAGTCTCTATATACCTACACAGTAGGTTTAGTGGACTGACGCCTATCAGAAAACAACTACTCCCCTGGCTAATACCACGAAGGGCGTTGGATTATTTCCGACAGGCGTCAGTGCAGGAATCTTCACAGAAAATGTCCTGCATATGCCATTGGCAATACAACTGAAAGAGTCGACCCTCAATTTTGTAACGGGCACACTTGCAGACCGGTTTCGGGCTCATTAGCCACTTGTCAGTGCAAGATAGTGACCATCATCGACCTAAAGTCAATGATATTCCAGAATTGAAAATCGGAATTCTTTCAGAGTATTTCATTCCTCTTCCGAAGTTGGAGCGAACATCACAAAATGTCACTCCATCTAGTGGACGAGGTACTAACCAACTGCATATCCGTAGTTTGCCCGATTCCTCTGGAATAAGGAAGATATAATACAACGCCATTTGCTTTAGATTTGTTGACTGCCAGTCTTCAAGTTTAGCCCACTGACTAATAAGAAACCCTAAAATCATACACGGCCAAAGGCCTTATGAGTATCAAGTGCAGCAGCACTTGACTCCATGTTTCTCGATTGCGTTATTCCAAATATGGTTGACGTACGATAGAAGGTAGTCTGGTGATCTTTGTTTCCAAAAGCCATATTGATGACCGCCCAATATCTATAAAATAACATAACGTTCCCTTCGAGACAATTCGTTTTCTAACTCTGTATCCCCAGTATTCCAGTCAATTACTTTTTCACAATGTCATAACTCCTTTCTGAGAAGGATTATTTTATCAACAACATTTTTTTCATAATTTGTTTCGGGCATTTTCATGACATTACTCACTCAAACAATATTGGCAATCCCATATCTTCAAAGAGAGCTTTTCGAACAAATCCAAATGTAAAGTGAAATATACGGTGTTTGTTTCATTAACCAAAAAGTTGGGCTATGATTCAACCAGTATTAGAAATCAATTTTCATTTGATACTGATCATTTCCATGAAACCCATAAAATTATAGGAAATTGAAGGCTAGGCCATCGAAACAAAGTTTTACAACGATAAAACGCTTCTTTCCAACAGCGATACAAATGACAGCCATGAAATTAACATCTGGGTGAGATTAGTTTTGAATCATACTTGACTTTCGGTGCGTAATTATAGATCATTTTGATAATTTTGATCACTGTCACTGTCCTGATCGAATTAAACCAATGCTATCAAATATGATTGTGACTGAATACTGAAACTTTGCATAAATGGTTTTACAGAAATTCATGGGTATAATTTCTAATTATGATTATGACAATAACTAGAAACTGACTCTAATGAGATAACTCCATTCAATATGTTAATTAAATAAATTTCATTGATACAATGAACACACAAGAGACGAAAATGAAAAATAAATTGCCACACTTTACCGATTCACATAACCTCACGAAAATAAGACAACAATCCTTCAATTCAAACCCCTCTTTGAATACCAACAATAAATGATATCCAGAAATCTCAAGATCAGAATCGAAACTAATTCAAATAATAAAACATTTTTATAGGAATGGAAACTTTATTCTGAATTCTAATGAAATGTGTATATGTATTAATGATGTAGGTATCTAGCCCCATTGAGTAGGTAAGTAAGTTGTCTGTTGTTGACAAATATGAGAGAAGAATGTTTCGAAATTTCATTTGGAAATACTTCTTCTTTTATACGTATGTGTCTATCTTACCTCGATTACAGTCTTCAGACAAAAATATGAGGTGAGTCATCTACGTAGTCTCTTCATATATTCGAATATTGTACTTCCAAACGGATGTTCTTGCTGAAATTTCCTGTTATTCAGAAAATGGAATTCATTCAATTTAAGGATTGATATTTTGTTTTCATATCGGCATTCAGTTGATAATATTTCAGATAATGATTTTAATGAATACCACTCGAACTACAAATTTTTGCAGGTAAGTGGCCTGTTTCCTTTTTCAAATGGAAACTTTGATATTTTTAAGCAATACTAATCGACGAACCATCCAAAGATGAAACTACTCGTCCTATGGACTCGATAAAATCTTGAGGTCGTGTGGTATTATTATTAATAAAGTAGAATGGGAACGATGAAAACATCAATTTTTTGATATCATATCTTCTGAACCGGTTGGTATATATTGATAATACTAGAATTTTCATGAGTGATTTTATGGTATATAATTTCTTTCAAAAAACGTTACTTTAATATCGCCACGCTCTTACTATTTTAGCTTAATTAAACTATTATAGGTACAAATATTTTTAAACGTCTAGGTGATATGAATATATCTTTGGACTATACGTATATTCAATGTAATGTTAATATTTATTTTGAATGTTTTTTTCATCTTTCATTGTCTCCCACAATACTCGTTTCATTTTGAATCAGAGCCCTACAATACTATTCCACAGTACAGTAGTTTACTGGGCTAATTAGAACGCTCACAGAATTTTAATTGCATCGTGTATACACAAAAACTTCTTTTCAGCCTCATTTCCTTCAAGATAAAAATGCGAAATATATTAAGTATAATTGCAGCACAGGAATATGAACTTCGATGAAAAATGCTTATCTCTATGGGAAACTACACTCTTGAACAAAATCTGGTTTCTATGTTGTAATTTGCAGTTATGTTATGAAGGTATACAATAATGATTTCAGAATATCAAATAGCTCAAACTCAGCACAAAATAGAGAAGAATAGCAAAAATATTTCTTCAATAGTGACAATCGTAACTCGAATCATTTTTGTGTATGGCTCTTCAGCTTCCTGAAATAACGTTTCCTGCAAGTAGTCGTCGATGAATATCTTTCGAATACTTTTACGATTATCGCTGGTATTTCCCAGGGATCCATATTGTCTTCAACCCTCTTTTCAATGTATATCAACGACTCATTGGAAAAAACCAAGTATCCAATATATTGCTTTGCTGACGACAGCACACTTCTTTCGTCATTATATTTGAATTCTACGACATCGGCTACGGATGCACATCTTCACCGGCAGCACATGGTTGAATATCTTAATGAGGATCTAGAAGTAATTTCAAACTGGGGTGAAAGTAATCAGTTTCATTTCAAGGACCCAGGTTTGTTGGAGGTTGAAATAGACACCAATATGTTTTGGCACAAGCATGTCGCAGGAATTGCAAAGGATGTTTCTCAAAAGCTTGGAAAAGTGTTCCGAATCAGAAAACTGTTCACGCTTCAGCAACTTTTGATGCTTTATGAAGCTCATATCAGACTTTCTTTTGAGTATTTTTCTCGTGTATGGAGCCGCCCCCAAACATACCCTGGAGCTGCTGGATTCCTGCACCAATCAGTATAATGTTTCTTGTCTGAGACATCCGCCTGATTGGAGACACTGACATCACTTGCAACCTTGATAGTTTGGAACATCGAAGAAAGGTTTGGATCTGTCTCTATTCTATATATACTTCCACGGAAAGTGTACAAGTGACTTGAAACATTTGATTCCACCAAGAGCCGTACATATCAAAAATATGCGACGGAGTGTGGCTGCTTATTGTTTTGAGGTTCAACTCAGTTCACCTCAAACTTCACTGTTCAAGAACTCTTTCATCTGGAAAACAATATTTATGTGGAATAAACTTTCTGAGAACATTTTTCTAAAAAGATTCAATCTCCAGCGATTCAAATCCAATGTGAATCACTACTTTCACTCAAGCACCGTTCTGAGAGAGCCTTAAGGATTTTCTTGTAATGGTTGTGTTTCTTATTCAAAAAACAAATCAACCACAGCTGATTGGAAACAAATTTATGAGCAATCGCAGCCATCAAATCTAGATACTCTAGTCCTAGCGCTTTTTGTGAAAAGCTTTGACATCCTAAGTATGACGAACTGCACAACTTGATAACCCTGGATGATGGCTTCAGGTTCAGATGGTCTGAATACTTATTGTTGAACAAATTTACCGGGCATCCACCGCTATCTGGTCAGAGAACAACCGATTCTGGATTGGTTTGTCGAGGGGTGGATCGTTCTTCTTCTCAAAAATGGAGATTTATCTATTCCTATGAATTGAAGATTGATGATTTGCTTGAATTATAGTTTTATGTTGTTTATATACACGAGTTGTCTCAGAAATTGGTCGACTATGAGCAGAAAGGGTCATCGAAAGTTGTATAATGCAGATCTCGGTACATCATAAGCCTAACCTATATATGCTCTGGATTGATGACCACAAGGTATTTGATACAACATAGTATTTGTCCGGATGCTCTGTGGTACCCGACAAAAGAGTGATATATCTTGAACAACCAAAATAACTCCGGAGGCATTGCTTCACAATAATATTTGGTCGAGTTTGAATTCGAACAGAGCTGGTCATTTTCAGAAGGGTTGTATTTTGGGGCGATTTCTTTAGCACCCCTTCTTTTCTGCATCTCACCATTGCATTTATCTTCGGCTTATCAAAATACCTGACAATAGCTTTTCTTGGGTCAAGTGGGCTGAAGTTGTGAATTGAGGAGTAGTTCATCATGGCCTGCCTCCCTGGAACACCTTAGTTTACCCCGTGATGGGTATAGGGATCCCTGACACCAAATGCTTGCCAGGAGGCGCCTGAAACCCCAATTCAATTGTCGTCGGCATGTTCAGCATATACGGTCTCAGCATATATGCATCGATATGACCTGGCACTAATACTGCTTCTTAACCACCTTCGGCACTTTCATGGTATTGACGAGACGAAGGTGTTGCCCCACGCTATGGAAAATATTGGATCCGTTGTGAGAATGGAAAATGTCGAATCCATTGAAACTATCGATAGTCCTCTCTCAGGCTCATACAAGCTGATGATAATGATAATGATAATAATAATAATAAGCGGTATGTTTTTTCCGACCACAGAGCGAGACCATATTCTTGGTTGAGTTTTTAGCCTAGGATGAGATTGAAATCTTTTGAGAAGGGGAGAAGGAATTGATGAAATCTCGTGATTTTTCCTTCGAACCCTGTAGATCACTCTGCCAAGATGATTGTCATTACTAGAGACATTTTCTCTATGTGACAGGTTTTGCCAGTGAAATGGGTTCTTTTTCGTTCTCTTGAATTCATGTATTTGTTGACTTGTTTTATGCTTTATTATTCAATACACATTCTTTTTCTAGGGTTTTTTTTGTACGAAAGTTCAACCCAGAGTTTTCGACGTATTGGTAATCGAAGATCAATCCATGTACGAGGTGATCGAATAGTTAGTCTCACGTTTATACAGAACGATACATGGTCATCAGCACGAAAGGAAAAAAACCACTCGGAGACTTCGATGTTATCATTAGTCCACTCACAATTCAAGAACCTTTTGCTCACCTTCAACCACCTTGGGAATTCACGCAAGTTATTGCTTCTTTCTGTTGCTTTATTTTATATTATCCAAGAACCCCCCCGTCTTCACTGACACTAGTCACAAATACCCACCTGTCTCGGGTTAGGTTGACAGGTGACTTGTACCCTTGTCATTGATTGGTAAGGTTACAATTATGGATATACATAATTGTATTAGATTCAAAATTTTTGTTGGGGAGGATCGGAGAAGAATGGGAGAATATCTTTCACTTCTTGAATGAACCAGTTTTATGAATCTTTGTAGGAACTTTTCGAGAAGATATAGATACGTTTCTGGTGTACCTCTCTATTTTTCTAATTGATCAAATCAAGGAATGTATTCATACAGACCAAGCAAATTTATTTCGTATGAATCGAAGCACCAAATTCATACAATCTGTTTTTTGTACTGTCGCAATTATGAAAAACAAAAATTTCTCTCATTCCGTCATTACTTTCTGCGATGATAATCACGTGAATTGTAATAATTGGAATATCAGTATCACAATTTGCGGATAAGTAGAAAACGTCATGTGGAACTAGATTTATTGACGCTTACCATATGCTAAGAAAACAGTCACGGCATTCTTCTTTTCACGTTGTTCAAACGATTGGGTCAATAGTATATATTTGTTTGATTGTTTGAAGGGACTTCTGGTGAATGAAGAATGAGTTGTGTAGTTATGAGGCGACAGAGTTGAAAAAAAGAGGGTACTGTTAGATTACTCATCGACTGATTGACCCGGATAACTTGATTTTACAACTGCTCAATGCGATTTCTCTCACATTTTTCATAAGGTCAAAACAAAATCTCTATTTTCGGTGTCTGACACCATTTCATTCATTACTATATTTTCAATTCATTTCCTCATTTCATCACGCATCGTGTCATAAAAGAATATTTTCCACGAGTGTTTTTCACTTCAATCATGAAGTCAAGAAAAGCTTCGAAATTAATAATAATAATGAAGGCTTTCTTTCCCAAAAAAATAATATCCGTGGCATAAAGTAAATAAGATATTAGGCGAGGTTCAACTCATTCAGTCGATGAACTGAATGTTTGTTCTTTCACCTAAGCCTAAACAGACAGATGAAATGAACGAAGATGGTAAATGGAAAGCAACTTTGATAATTAGAGTCATTGCAAATGAAAATTTTTGTTGTTGAAACTGAAACAATATCAAGTATTTGACTGAGACAGTGGAAAACTAAACAATTTTGTTTTGATTGACATTCCAATATCTGAGGGTTGAGAGTTATAATGACTTCCATGATCTAACGTGCACAACGTTAGCACGACAGTTTTATATTTCACTTCTTCGTAAAGATAAGGAGACATTTTTTCTACAAGTATTCTGATGGTCATCGATGCCGAATGTATATATCTCCGTTGTTTCATTTTCAACCATGTGATTTTCCCATAAATGACTAATATATTACTCGAAATAATATTGTTATGCAAGAATGTTGAAAAGTTTCAACCATATCTATCACAATATTTGAATATGGATAATACTGGAGTTTCACATAACAGTAGCCATAATCACCTCAGTAGTCGATGAATATTGAATAAAAAAAAATTTACACTCTTGGTTGAGATATGACGTATTCGATATATTAGTTTAAGGGGCTGACTATGCTATTTGTAATGAGACAAACTAGTGTTTGGTGAATCTCAAACCCTTCTTTTATGTATACCTTCATATCTTCAACCTAGTCTACCAAAAATATTTATTTTATGTTCGATGGCTGAGTTAAATCGATCAGCATTCTTTTCAAATAGTACAGGGGTAGACTTTTTATGATTCAATATTGAACAATGATGCGTTGGATATGTAAATGAGTTTATGAGATCATAATTGAGAGCCCAAATGACTTGTGAGTATTCACTTGGATAAAATGATATATACAACTGAGTATCATCAGCAAAGAAATTATGGTTACACGATAAAAGTATTCTTGTGAAGCTAAGAAATATAAAAAGTAAAAAGTAGTGGACCTATTAGTATCGAGGCTAGTATCCATGATACTAATGTTAGCATTAGTTGATAGACTAATGAATTTTGAATTCCTCTGCACTGAAATAGTGATTTCACCGGTATCATTTGCTTTGGGTATGTCATCGGTTATTTTCAAGAGAGTAGTAGAACAGCAATGCTTTTTTTAAACCTGACTAACTGATAGGAATGATATTGTTTTTCGCTAGATTTTCAGACATTTGTAGATATTTCATTTACTTTTTCAAATATTTTTGACATCGTTGATAATATATGCACTGTCCTGATATCATTATAAAAAGTGAGATATCTAATTTCTGGCATGGAAAATATTTTTGGTATCTTCCAGATGGCAGAAAATACTGAATGTTGTAGATAAAAGTTCATAACATGAGCTATAGATGGCAAAATGTAGGAAATATACTGTCGTGAACTTAGTATATTGATTTCATTCAAACCCGTAGAGTTTTCATAATAATGAGAATTTTATATTCTTGCACCGCTTTGAAAGATGAATGTGATGCAATTTGAAACAGTTCTTTCGATATTATGCTAGTTCAATAGATTCAGTGGATATTTCATGACTGACAAGTTATAGAAAGTTTCACTACTTTTATTCGAAAATTCAAGAGTTCAAATTAAATTATGAATGAAAAAAATCTTCAGAACAGAACTGAAAATTAAGTCAGGTATGTCAAATGGAGAGAATGGAGAATCAGTATAATGAAAGCACCGTGAATGAAATTTTCGTATCCAGTGCATTACAATTTTTTTTTTCAATTTACTGTAGTCTAGTGTTAACTTATGAATTGATATTGCTCCTCATATATTGAGTTCATTGTTTGCATATATTCTCACTTTCATCGACTTTTCAAGTATTTAAGAGAAATTATATATACAATACTGTGATTGATTCATTGAATAGAGTTGATTTAAATCAATGGCCACTCTTGAAATGTTCCCTTCATCCAGGGAAATGAATGAAGAATAAAAGAACCAATAATGTCATTTCTGAAATAAACAGTATAAAGTTTTGAAAATTAATGACCCATCATATCAAAATGATGATGATGATTTACGGTTTAGAGATATAGCAAATTTCAGCATTTTGGCTGAAGATTATGGGTATAGTAGGGTGCAAAAGCTCCTTATGTATTTGAATTCAGAAGGGGTATTTTTTTGTTTGTTTTTGTTTATTTTTTCGAAAAAACGTTTTTGGATTTCTACTTCTTCATCTTCATGCAATTAAGTGGGAATCTTCCAAAGAGAGGAAGGAATCAATCAATTCAAAAAAAATGAACTCCAAACAAATATGTGTAGATCATGCAAATAAGTAACTTTTAGACACAAACTGGAGAAAAAGATCTCACGTTCTGCATAAAGATAGAGAAATATAAAGCTAGAAACCACTTCAGTAATAATTGCTAATATATGTCATGAGATGTGGAAGAATTTTTTTTGAGACCTAACATAATCCATTAATTTCACCAAAATCTCCAATAATCAGAACAACCATCTTGACAGAGTGGTCTTGATAGAGTATGCAGAGCTCGAATAGAAAATCTCGATATTTCATCTGTTCTTTTTTGTCTTTTCAGATGATATTCGTTCCGCCAGGAGATGAAAACTCCACGACAAGTCGTCTTGATCTGGTTGTCGAGAAGGATTACATTAGGGTTATTAGCTTGTATGAGCCTGGAGGTTTATAACGAATGATTTCAATGAATCAGGCACTTGTCGTTCCCCACAAAAAAAATTGATATCCCCCGGAGCATAGGGCAACATTGGTGTCTCTTCAATACTGTACTATACTCATCACGTGACTGCAGTTGACTAAAGTGTTGAAGACACCATCGTGGTAGGTCATGTATTACTGTGACAAATTGTCAGAGTGATACCACCAAAAGCAACATCAAATAAAACTATTACCAAAATCACTGATTGAAAGAACTGAGTTGTAACAATTTGAAATGAATATTTTTATTAAATTATTCATCATTTTCTGAAAAAAATAATCGCAATATTTTACTTTTACATTATGCCATAATTTGTCATAATTTGGTTTTTATGCATATCACTGGTACAAAACAATTTCATTGTTTCACATCTGTCAGGTTTCCCGTGACGGCTATCAATTTTTTTCATTGACTTATCGTTTCGAAATAGCACAACATATAGGTACAGTTTCGTGTATACCCAAATATTTGCTATTAATATCGTAATTATACACATTGACTACAAATCACATATTCTGATCATTATTTTTGAGAGGAGTAGAAATCAATAAACCACCTGAAAATGAAACATGTATATAAAAAGAGTATATTCACTGAATTGTTCAATTACTTATTTTTTTCAATCAAGTTACCATGAGTTGTAATACTGTTTCGAAAGAATGGAAAACAAACTGAAAGCCAAAAATACCCAGTCGAAGGGAATCCAATTCACACTTTTGCAAGATGGTAATTAGGAATACGTAAGGATCCCTGGAGATTACTTCGGGAGAACTCCCTTTGAAGAAATGTTGAATGGATGTATCATGTAATTCGAGAAGTCAGATATCAAATCTGATATTGTAGTTGGAAACCGACATTAAATCCCTATATAAAGATCTCAAGAGAGTTGAATGTTTGAATAAAGACCTAATCTGTTGAAAGACTTCAGTTAAATTTCGTTTCCAAATCGTTTGTGGGAAATTATTTAGTGTTTCGTTCATAAAAGGTGAAATTGAAACCTTTGGTGTGGAATAAATCCAGCACTTTTCCCAACCATAAGAAATATAATACTCTCGACGCGCGATTCAGAAAAAAGTTGGCATCTTCAAGAGATGAAAACACTGAAGATGCCAACTTTGCTGGTGGAACGTGCATCGAGAAGAATATTACATTTCTATTGATCAGGAGAAGTGCAATGAAAGAAACGATTTAATGAAAGGAATTAGATACGTATGTGTTGCACTATTTATATTTTTATGGCTTTAAAAAATATTCATAATGAAGAAATTGATACTTCCATTACAACTTCAGAATTACATTGAATATGTGCTTGATGCAAAAGTATAGAATTATCTTGCTGTCTAATTTATCAATTAACGCCAAAACGCGACGGATGAATAAGTGTCCACAGCATACGATCATGAAAGGAACGTTTTTATTCTTTTGATATCAACGGCATCGCTTACTAAGATCATTACCTTACTAAGATCATTCTAGACAATTCATATTGATAGCTCCCTAAACTAAATGAGAGGTACTCAAATATAACTGTACACACCTGGAGCAACTTGCGAAGCTCAGATGAAATCATTTCGGGACTATTATTCTCATGTATGGAGCTCCGGGAAGTGTTCAAGTGACTTGGCATACATGATTCCACCAAGAATGGACGAACTGAAATACGCGAAGAACTGTGGCTGCTCATCGTTTTGAGGTTCAACTCATGCACTTCGAACTTCACTGTTTAGAAAACCTTCCATTTGGAGAACTGCGTTTATGTGAAACAAACTTCCTGAAAATTCTTTTCTTGAAGGAATTGATCTCCAGCGACTCAAATTCAATGTGAATCGCTACTTTCTCACAGGCACCGCTCTAAGAGCGCTTTGAAGATTTTCTTGTAGTGATTGTGTTTTGCCCTCAAAATAATTCAGGAAGAACAAGCACTCAGGACTCAATAATTCCAATTCACACGTAACACTTCGGAAATTGGAATTGGGTTTACAAAACAAACCGTTTTGTAAACCTCTCGACACAAATTTCGATCACCAAGTGATCATCTTCAAATCCTTTTGAAAATGATCACTTGTTGATCGAAACACGTGTCGAAGTGTTTAAATTCACAGACATGTGAATGAAAAGAAAATTAACAGAATCTATTATGTAAGAATATACTACTGTAACATGCAAACTGAAATAAATCAATGATATGGTTTTTATTTTTAGAAAAAAATGTAAAAATAGCTTTTATAGTCGCGTGTTCACAACAAGTAATAATCAATCTGAAAAATAAGGTGATGAAAGCTGCAAAGTTGTTTGATATGAGGGACGATGAACTAAGGGAGGCTTTGGAAAATAAAGAAATACTGTAGGGAGAAGAATTATACAAAACCACAATAAACTTATTTCGAATGGACCATTTTGTTTGCTCCTTCATTCTACAAAAATTTGAGGAGAATTTTCTAATACTGTAAAAAACTATAGCTGTGAAATATAGATATAAATAGGATAGGATGCGCGTTGAAAGTGTTGGAAAAATAGTATATGTAACCAACAGGAAAAAAAAATGAACAGTAGACATTAGCCATTAGCCATAAAAACATGAAAGTTGACAATAATGAAACAAAAGTACAAAAACACTTCATCTGAAAATTTCGTAACACTTTGGAAATTGGAATTTCGACACAAATTTCGATCACCAAGTGATCATCTTCAAATCCTTTTGAAAATGATCACTTGTTGATCGAAACACGTGTCGAAGTGTTTAAATGACGGTTTGGTGTTGAAAAAACTCCAATAATATTGATCACATCAGAAAGCAAAAGGCATGATCGACAGGAAAAACAAAATATTGGCTTCCAATATTCCGCCCATAAATGCGATGGGCATCTTCAAATGTGGTTAGCAGCAATGAGTTGCTACCTTCTAATTGGAAGATTTGTTGATTAGACCCTTCGCCCTAGTCCATTTTAAATGAAAGACTATACTGAAATATATACTTATGAATGCGAGAGTAACTCACTTAACACTCAACCATTCATCTCTGTTTCTTCATACTGGTGAGTCCTAGGAAGCCGAAATTTGGTATAAACGTGCTTCTTAGGTCTCAAATAGGCACTAAGAAAGTATTTTCAAATATTTCAACTGGGGTGACCCCCGGGGAGTTGAAAGAAACGCGTTCACATATGAAAGTTACGTTTTCGCCTCTGTGTATCTGTACCGCTATATTTTGGAAGGTTGAAATTTTGTATTTAGGTTATTTTTATGTTGTACATATGCAATAAGGAATACTCTTTGAATATTTCAATTGGAGAGCCCCTCTGGAGATGAAGATATACATTACATTTTCATCACTTTTTCGCCGTACCACTGAATTTTCGGAGGCTGAAATTTTTGTGTGTAGGTTCGTTTTATGTTGTAGATGTGTAAAAAGAAAGGACTAGCATATATTCCAACTGGGGCACCAGCGGCGGCGAACAAGGCGCGTACATCAACAAATTTATCGTTTCATCACTGTTTCCTCATATCGGTATATTTTCTGAGGGTGACATTTTGTATGTAGATTTTTTCAATATTGTGAATGTGCAATATTCCAACTGGGGCGCCAGCTGCGGGAAAAAAAGCAAGTTCATAAAATGAATTAACCGTTTCATCACTGTTTTTCCATACCACTTCATTTTCGGAGAGTGAAATTTTGAATTTGATTTCGTTTTATATTGTAAATGTACATTATAGGAAAAACTTTTCAAATACTTCAACTGGGACTTCAGCCGAGGGGGAAAAAGGAGCATTCATAAAACAAAATTATGTTTTTGTTTGAAGGTGGTTGACAATGTTTCGTGGTGTATTTCATCAGTTCGGACTTCCATTGTCTAATATAAAACATAAATTGATTTCAAATCCGTGGAAAAAATTGAAAAGATTAACCGAAAATATTATTCAACAAAAGACTGAAATTACAAAGAAATAACATGCAAGCAACAATCAAAAATATAAAAAATCGAAAAATTAATAAAAGCTGGAAATAAAAAAAATTAAAATTATTATCAACAAATATTGAAAAATAAAATTGAAAGATTCCAAACCAAGTTACGTCACGAAATTTCGATTGTTAGTATCCACAATCATCTTCGGGTGATAACTGGACTTATTCCTCCGAGTTCCTCTCCGCTTCATTGCTACGTTAGCTTGACTAAATGTGTTGTTGGACAACATATACGCGGCAGCTTTCATTATTTTTCCCAATTTTTTATTTCTTTTGGTTGTTGCTTGTTTGTATGTTATTTCTTTGTAATTTCAGATTTTTGTTGAATGAAATCGTTATTTTCGGTTAATCGTTTTGATTTTTTTCAGGGATTTCAAATCAATTTATATTAATATTATATCGAACAATAGAAGTCGGAACTGATGAAAATTATATTTTCATCACTCTTTCTACATGCCCTTAAATTTCTAGTAGGTGAATTCATATTTAGTGTCAGCATTGCACTTGTGAGGAGCCGGGGCGGCCAGCTACTAATTGATATGAGAAGAAAATACAGGAGATACTCGAAAAATCGACGACCCAATTCAGTTTTAATTTTTCTGGGGTTATTTTAAAAGATATTGAAAAACAATTGAAACTTCATCATTTCCACTCTCAAGCACTACTAGGTGGCGACTTCAGATTTATGATCTAGCGTTTCTTCTACGAGAAACCATCACCAATTTTTATTTTTTATATGGGCCAGAAAAAAAGGACTCGATAGAAGTTAGCCATTTTGAACTTCACTGATGTATTATCATGATCGTTCAATTATTAAATTACCTAGGGCCAAAAAAGATTGGATTTACGGTTTTCGATTTTTATATGTCAGCCTCATTTTACACACATATAATAATATGAAGAATAAAAGAGACAAATATGTTTTCCTTAGACATGAAAAAGTTCATTGGATCTTCATCATCTTATTGAAAGTGGTTAACGGGGATTTCACTATTGAAATCAATTCATTTGATAATATATTTCCCATAATCATACCATACATTAGTTTCACCTGAAGTAGTAGAATGAATCTTTTTAAAAATAATTGAAAGTTTGGAACAATTACCAAGTAAACTCAAGAAAGTTGTGTATTTATTCATTAAAAATCGATGCATCAGTGATTTTGTAGGCTATTTGAAAATCACAAATGCGTTTGTACATATGCATGGTATATTACCATTATCTCGGTACCTACAGTTCAATTTGCCATAGTGGGTGAAATTAATGAAAATGTTCCACAAAATTTCGCATTTGTCACAATTATCAATAAACAGAGTCAGAAAATGACATGGAAGCTTCTAGAGATGATGATAAAACAAAAAGTCACATGCTAGATAACTCTGAAGGAGTTTAATGGTGGTTTGCCCTGAGTGAGGTCCACTAAACACTATACTGCTCTATTCACTCGAAGTATTTCTTACGTCTCTTAAAAATAATATAACTCTCTTCCTAATGAATTCTGGAATAACTCTTTGCATAACTTCAAAAATAAATTGAGAATGGGGCTCCGCATATTCCAGATGTATCACTCGCTAAATGGACCAGCTACTACAAATATATAATAAGTTATTCGTAAGAGATGCATGTATTATGTTCAATATATTCAATCGATATGCTATAGTCAGTTTCGTTATATTTTTTTTTATAAATATTTCTGTGCAGTATGAAATATAACATCTGGTCATTCTTTCGCTGAGAATGATAACATCATGTGATTTATTTTTAAATTAATCATTCTGTGATTATTATGTATTTTGGAAAACGTACCATTAGCGACATTATTTGCATATATTCAGTTTTACTCATATATCTATTTACCCTGAGAGTCGAGTTGAAAAGCAGCCTTAGCTGACACTTGTGATGAATAAAGTCGATTATTCCAGATCGGGGGGGGGTGGGGGGGAAAGCCGGAGCCTATACCCCTGGCGGCACATTCAGACGAATTTTACTTAACTTTGACCTACACTAGACACGAACATTATTTTTCGCGAGGCACGTGGGCAGAGTTCAAAATATGCGCCTTCTCGCTCGCAGGAAAGAGTACGAGCCAGGATTGCAGAAAAGAATGAGCTGGCCGAGTTCGAACCGCATTTGGCACACTTCTTGAATCTTATGGGTGATCATTCTGCCTCATATCATTCCAGGAAGCTATTAACCTGTTTGGACTGAAACAAAAAGTTTGTTCTGATGTTGCTTCCACTAATAAGTGGGACATTATAAACAAATATATCAAAACAAATTCAAAAGGAAATAGTTAGACGAGATGGTCGGAGAAACATTTTGCTGTGAATGCCCTATTGAATAATATTCCAGAACTACCTGAAGGTTCAGAAGAAGTTAAGCAACTCCAGTAACTGAGGAAGAAGCTATAACGAATTTTAAATTCATTTCTCATTTACCTATTTATACAATATACTTACTTCTTACGCGAATTTACTTAACGAAATCAATCAAGTGGATATAGGAATTCATAATGAAGATATTGTCCTTACCCGTTCCGTCGCACTAATGGTAGGTCTGTTCGAAACTTTGCAAGAAATGACACAACATTCATGAAATATTGAATGAAAGAGGCTGGGAAAGTTGTCTAAAAAAACTGGTGTTGGGCCAATTTTGCAAAACCAAAGATTTCTGAAACGTAAAAAGTATTTCCATGATATGTGTGAAGACGAATAACAAACACTCCAACCTGAATAATTATTTTCTAAAGGAATAATGATGGTATTTGATGGAATCCCATAAGTAATCAAGAAGAGGTTTGATCGTGCTGCTATGCCAATTTTGAATCTTGCTTTTCTCAATGGTACTAATATTCAGAAAATGTCAATTGGATAACTGCAAAAGTATGGGGCAGATCTGGCTGGAAATACGAGCGAGATTCAAGCACCGTTGAATCCTGCCAGCAACTACGTTTTTGAAGAGCAACCTCTACTTCCATTTGGTGATATAGAAAATGCTAATATCTTCTATCTCCTGAAACAGGTATATGCGCATGATTTGCAGGATGCTTTTCATAAAATTTGTATTATCTTGCGAATTTACTTGACGCTTCCTACTACATCCGCAATCTGTGAGTGAAGTTTCAGATAACTGAAACATATTAAAATTTATTTTATATTTTGTATGAGCTAGAAATGTTTATTGAGTCTTGCAATCTCAGCGATAACAAGTCAAATTGCACACGAGTTAAATTATGATAAGGCCATAGATTTATTTGCTGAACAAAAATTATATCTTCATCTCCTCAAGACGCCAAATTGGTTAATGAAACACGAGTCTAGAAGATTATCAAGTTCTGGTGTAAAGGGAAAGCGTTTGTTTACCATTGATGATAAATTTGATGACGCATCCCTAGAATCAATAATCCAAGCGAGGTGAAGAGGGATTAACGACACAAACTGCGGGTGGATCTAGTATGTTAATATGAAAGAAACAGTCTTGCCTCCATCATTAGTGATAGCTGACTTATAACGTTTTCTGGAACCTGATGGACATAAAATAATATGCTATACAGATGACTCAATAACCCTGAGATACTCGTAGCAGGCCATGAGTTTTTTAACGGGATGGGTCGATGAAAAAGGGCTGAACTGAGGCGCAATGATATCGACCATAATAATATCAACCAAGGAGGGCTTTAAGATCTCTTAAACTTGATAGTGAAGAAATAAATATCTCATTTGAGGTCGAATATCTTTCTGTGATATCACATCTCAAGCTGATCATGAACCAAATTATGGGGAAGATAAAAAGGAAAGCGGAGGTGTCCGCGATGCTAGCCATATGCAAATATGAAAGCTGAAACCAGACATTGTGTATTGGCTCTACGCCAAAGTGGTTATATTCATATTATATGCATTTATGTTATGCTGGTGAAAGATAAAACAAACAATTGTTATTGACAAACAAGACGGGGTGCAGGAAGTTGCATGTTTGGGAATAAGGGAAACAACATATGACAAACCCACAACTGACATCGAGACTTATCTGGCCATGCCGTGAGGAACCGATGAAACTGCCCGGACGAGTAACAAAAAATTTGATGAATGTGCCAGACACGGATCAAGTCAATAAATAGTTCCGAAACCATTGTGGCATAGAACAGAATTGGTAATCGGCTCTAGAAAAAACATGGCTGATGCTGCGTATAATTTCTCATGCCAAGAAGAATTTATTTTTAATCTCCAACGAGCGTTCGGTATTCTTCCAGATCAACCTCATGCAGTTTCTACTAAATATTCCACATAATACATTGTTACAATTTTTTTGGTTTCATCTTTATACACTTTATCTATATATTGTCTGTTTATCTTCACATATTTCATATATACAATATTTTCTTAGGCTCACATCCACTTAGCTGACACTCATCTATTATTTTGTATTTTACTAAAAAGTATATACTACTAGACTTGTCATAAACGTATTCTGTACATAACATGATGAAATGAAATAAATAAATAAAGATTACTGTGGAATTATACCGGAAACACAGCTGGAAAATTAATGAAAAGAGCGTCCAGAAAGAGAACTGAAGAACTGCTGCAAAAAAGCAGGAAATGGGTCAGAATAATAAGTGAAAATTGTCCATTCAGTAAATACTTAAAAAAAATTGGGCTGTATAACGGAGACTCCAGCTGCAGGTGCAAAAAGGGTCAAGGGCCTTTATATATATTTTATGCGAATTATATCCAGAAGAATATGCAAAATATCCATCAAAGGACCTGTACAAACTGGTACAGGAAACTGATTTGTCGAAAAGGGTGTCATGAAAACAGTAAGGGTTTTCCGTGCCATCAGGTGTGGGTTTGTGATGGTTATAACAACCAATTGTAACACTCCCCAATTCTGAAAATACAAATTGGTTACTTGAGTCAAAAATTATAAGATAATTGTTGCTGATAGGCTACTGAGATTGATGCGATGGTGAGGGTGTTAATAAGTTCAACATATGTTAATAATCAATAGTTATATTCAATTAACCCACTACTGACTTATTCAGTTAGTTGGGCTCTAGGTTGCAAAAAACAAAACCGAACGTATAAATTGTATTCAGCTTGGGTGTTAAGGCAAAATAAACATATAAAATCAATTGAAAACTGTATTTTCATATGCTTGACAATATGAATGTGGGCCAAAAAATATGATGTGGTTTTGATAGCTCCAAATATAACAAAATGTATGCAATACATTGATTGATGTAGCCGTTACAACGTGGTAGAAGTCATATATGGACATTTTGAAAACATCCATACCGGACGAAACTGCAATAACGATATTTACAAATAAAAGTGGTGTAAAACATGAAACAATATTTTTTGTAATAGTTTCAAAATGTTCATAGAGAACGAAGCTGCAGTAACGATAGTTACTGCAGCTTCTGCAGTTACTGGGGTGGCTGATGTTTCGTAGATGGTCCTTACGAAGGGCTAAGCTGTACTTTGCGGCTACAGAGACTTGTAACCACCTGATCTGTATGGAGATGAATTCACGACTCATGTTAGGGTTCCTCTTTGACTCTGTTAGAAATGGGTCCTTTTTGTGGTATCGGTCCTTCACTGAGTAAACAGGTTTCTCGATATCATGCGAAGAAATGAAATGAATCAGAAAAAGTTTTTGCAATAATGGAGAGAACAGAGGATATCCTAAGAACCTGAATACTGTATTCTGAAAACTATATTCTGAATTTCATTGAACAAGAATTCCTATAGAAATTCAATCACATGGAAAATCGAAGTCCAAATGTAATGAGTATTTCAATAAAAAGGAAAATAATGGTTTGGTACTAATCAACTATTTTAATTCAAGACTAAAAATTATTAAAAACAAAATTGGCAAGTCATTCAAAAAATACCAGATTAACACCTTCATATCTTCATAGAAAAATTACAAATCGAACAGAAATCCACAACTTGCATATTGAACGCCTGAACACTCGAAGTGTTCAGGCCATCTTTCAGGTTCCAAATTTGTCAAAAGTATAATTCTGTCCCCAACTCACTCAAGCAAATAAATTTCGAAACTGAATATTAAGACTATTTATTCGACTGAAATTGAAGTGAATTATTGATATCTTGTAAGGAATAGGTAAACTAAATCCTTTAGGTAGGGTGTTTGTTAATATTTGTATTATGTTTTTTTCTTCTTGTTTCTGTTTTCTTCCCAGGGTTAAATGGAAGAACACTTTTCGTGATGTAGGTATTGCATTACGAACCATGAACTTCGACCTTTATTTCATATGCTTGTTTGAATATATATATAAGTTATGTTGAGTTTTTTTGTTTATGAAATAATGAAGACGACAAGTCAGAGAACAGATTCTCCCAAGTTCGCATTCATTTCTCAGAGAAAAATGATTTCAACCATAAATAGATCAGATAGAAAATAAATGCTTACCTGAGGAATTGTTCCGAAACGGTACTGCCTGAATGTCACAAAGCAATCTCACTGTAGCAACAGGTGTTTAGGAACTAGAATGACATTCCACAGGAATGACTTATCAATAATCTGGTATCTGAAAATTTTCAGGGAGATTTTTACAATTTAATCGCTAAAAGAGACATGTAAGGCATAATTATATTACTGGCAGTAAGTATATCAGTCATGGAATGGAAAAAATACGGTATGCAATATTCAATTTGATTAATTTGCAATTTTTATATAAGTATAGAATCCGTCGATGACTGAATAAAAGTCAGCATGAGGAAACTTGAAATTTATAACCACCAATCACGCGCAGCTTGATTATCAAAAAAATGAATAAATGAATTTCTATCACTCAATAACAAAATCCAGAAAGAAGTTGAAAAATATCCTCAAACAGATCTTAGCTAATTCACTATGGATGAAGATAATATGAAAATGACGGTCAAAACTTTCCAGATATCAAAAGTTCTCGCCAAATATTGGAAAACAAGAGCGTATTTTATCAATCCTTCGGAATCGATTTCGGTTTTTTTAGATACGGCTGGCAGTTGCTACTATACCGTATTAGGGGGTTTGTAGATGATCGAATTCGCGGTGATTAATTTATTGGTGTTACAGTTTGTATGATGAATATATGAATAGAACAAAACATTTTTTATCCTCCAACTCTTCCCAGTAGAAAAACGAAGACCCATGACGTTTCATTTTTTCAAACATATATGTACAAACTATATATTCAGTATCAAGCGATAGAAAGGCTATTAAATGTAAAATCCCAACCACTTACGTTTGGTAACTCAGCAGAAACGTACCTAATTCTATACAACAGTGGAAGGATTGAAAACCCAGATAGAAAAGCTCCTCCAAGTTTTCTATCCCAACATTCGACTCACACACAGATGAATGCGGGACATGTGGCGACTTTTTCTGCAAAAGACAAATCCTACTCCAAATTTTCGGAAGGTTTGGGTTATAACCAAATAATATCTCCATTGAAAGAGTATGGAATTCCACAGCCAAACCAATCCCCTAAACTAAGTCCACCAAAAAGATCGTCCATTATATAGGGAGCTGCCATCCCAAGACGATAACGATAATGAATCTCAACAAAATTGAACCCCGATAGATTGAAGAGAAAAAAGGAATAAAATAAAGACAAAATGAAGTCAAGATGAAGTTGAGGTAACGATAAGACAAAAAGTACCTACAAGATACTCAAACTCGACACGAATGACATCAGATAATCACACAGTATAGAAACAAAATCTACAAGTATGAGAAAGTCAAAAATTTTGTCAAAAGTCATCAATGCTTTCTAGGAATAGTATCCAGGAAATTGTGGTAGGAAGCAATTTCCCGAAAAAAAATACGATAATGAAACTGTATTTCATTGATGAAAAGATGATTTCAATGGTAATGGTTTTCACTGATACGAAAATTTCCACATGAGTACTGAGAAAAGAGAAAGGTAGTGATGCGTATTGTAACCAATTTCTTTCAAAATATTTATTGAAATTTTCCTCTAAAATCAGAATAAAGAATTTGAAAAAATCACAAAAGCCATAGGTAATCCATGTTTCCAATTTGTTAAATAAGTTGTTCTCCTGAAAGCTCAAATTTCCATACAGGAATTTTCAAATGATGAATACTTCCAAAAAATACAACTTATTAACAATTAGTTACTTTGTCGAAAGTAACATGTATCTTTCCCCAAGAAAGATATAAGATAAGAAGTAAGTTAAGATAGTCTCAGATAATGAAGAAAAGGTACTGCAACGTGAGATAATAATATAAAGAGACCACGGCATATCGATATGTTATTTAGTTTAAAAAAAAATAAATAAAAAGAGAAAGATATTCAATATCATTATTCCAGATGATCAATACTGATCAGAACATGCCACCTAGGCACAATTCTGAGAAAAAGTAATGGAGCTACTTCATGACCAACATCAGCCAAAATTCTCTTAACAAACAATGCCGGATAAACCTTGTAAAAGGAGTTTTTGATATTAACAAATGAGTGGCAGTTTCTTCATCATGGTAAAATTTAAGAATTGCGTGTCGATTGGCAGTAAGTACCACAAATTTTCCGTCAGTAAGATTACTAACTATATTTTAATGAGGAAAATATGTTTATAGATAACAACATTTTCGAAACGAAAAGAAGGATAGGCTTGGTTGGTCTTGATCTTTTTATTCAAAGAGGTATACCAGGCATCAGGCTGGAAGGTAGAAACATCAATAACAGAAATTTCAGCAACTTCAAAATCTTTTTGACGTTCAATGGTAAAATCGAACTGTGGGAGTTTCACCGCCCATTTTGTCAAACAACCGGAACGGTTAGATAGATTATAAAGATAAAAAAGGAAAGCATGATCAGTCTCAGTAGTGAACTTGATACATAGCTTCGAAGTTCTTCTATACCAAAAACGATAGCTAACAACACCCCTGTATCTGTTTCTGTAGAGTAGGGAGGATGAGTGTATGCTCACAGCACTTAGGCCACATATGATCCATTGTATATCCTCCCAAGGATCGTTCTCCTAGGTCATCGTCCATTTCATCTTTTCCAGGAAGGTGAAAGGGTCTC